>CAUYRH010017694.1:0-13978 GCA_963574655.1 Perodicticus potto
TGTGGCGGGCGCCTGTGGTCCCAGCCACTTGGGAGGCAGAGGCAGGAGACTCGCTTGAGCCCAGGAATTGGAGGTTGCTGTGAGCTGTGATGCCACAGCACTCTATCCAGGGTGACAGCTTGAGGCTCTGTCTCAAAAAAAAGAATTTCTTTGAGAAAAGGTTATCAATGGTTTTGAAGAAATGTTGAACACCCCTGCTCTAGATCAAAGCTAAACGTTAGATGTCTCCGTTAAGCCAGTTTCAGTGACTCATTCACTTGTCATTTATTCATTCTGTCCGTCCTCACACATTTTACCAAGTGCCTGGCTTTATTCTTGGGGTTCTGATAAAAAAGGTGAATAAGCGGCTCTCCATGCCCTCAAGGATGCTACAGCATACAAGATCCAGCCCCTTTCTTGTGCAATCACACTTTCCCCTCACCCTACCGCTCACAATTCATCCTGGAGTTACTTAAATTTTCATCATGACTGTAGCTGGATACCACCCGGAAGACACAGGGATGGCATATTCTAGGGTAAGTGATGGGACAGAGGACCCGAGGAGACACGTAGCCTACATATATACATATGAATTTTTCAATAATATGTCATTCTAAAGATGTTAGAAAATAACATTTTTAAATTATCTTGGAACTTAGATATCAAGGCTATTTATGATAATTACATGGCCCCTTAACCAAGGAGCCTGGGATATTGGTCAGGAGCCTGACCATACCATGTGAAAGTGGTCAAGTTGGCCTGTCTGGGCTGTACTTGCCATCTGTAAAATGGGAGCAATTCTGGTACCCACCTCACAGGGGTATCTAATATGGGTATAAAGATAAAGAGCATGGAATAAGCCTCAGTATACAGTCAGCACTCAGTAAAATCTTAGGTGTTATACTGGCCCTATCATATTATTCAATGCATAATTTTAAATCAACTCTGATAAAGTCCAGAAAGTTCATGAAAGTTTCTAAGAGAGTATCTGAGTTACTTCCTCTTCCAGACAAATCCCCCCTACTTGGCAGAATCACCTTCTAACAGCCAAAAACCAACAGAACACCACTGTCTTATTCCTCTGAAAGGTGCCAAACTGTCCATAGTCTGAGGCTCCAGTCTGGTATGAGAGCAAAGGTCTGGGGGTCATAGAAACCAGTTTGAGAATAGTGGCCTCTGTTATATCATCCATGTGACTTTGGGCAAATAACTTGATCTCTATGAAGCCACATGTCTTCATCTATGAATGTGGGTAGAGCATCTATCTGACATGGCTTTTGGCAAGGTTAAAGACCATTCTGTCTAGAGTAAATGATGGGACAGAGGACCCGAGGAGACATGTAGCCTATATATATATGAATATCATTTGTAGCCTGGCATATAAGAGGCCTGACATAAATTATTATTATTATCTGTTATTATTAGCCCTGGTAGTTAGAACAGGAATGCCAACTCCTTCCCCAGATTCATGCAGCTTCTTTTCCGCTCCTAACCCCCACCCAGGGGCATCTCCTCCACTGACGACATTAAGACCTCAGGAATCTTAAAATGTGTGAAGAGTGCTGATGACTCTTAGAGCAAAAGTCAAGCCCCAGATCCATCTCCTACACCTCCTGGGGTCCCGCATGGGGAGGGCCTGGGCCTGGTGTAGGCAGCTGGGGCCCCTCATCTCTCTATACCCAGGACTCTCCTGAACTTCTTAAGTCCCTTAAAATGTTACTTTCCCCCTCATTTCTCCCCATAGGACAAGCCGGATTACATGAGCATCCACCTCAGATCTGGAGGGCAGGACCGGCTGGGCAAGGAGGTGAGGGGAGACTGATGGAGAAAGGCAGAGAGACTCACAGGGACCAGCTAGGCCGGAAAGGGCCCACGGTCTCTTGAGTGGGAATGAGCCCAGTCATACCGAGGTTGGGAGACGGAGGCTCCTGGAAGCAGTCTAGAGAACCCACTTAGGACCTGGGATGACGTAACGGGCACCATGGCCATTGGTAGCCCCAAATGCCAATTGGAGCTGGCCAATGGAATGCAGGCTGGGGAGGCCCAAGGGTCTTCCTGTAGCTCCAATTCCGCAGGCTCCTCTCCCTCTGCTATTCCAACTTCTCAGTTTCCTTGTCTGGACTCCAAGGCACCATAAGAGATGCTGGGAAGATGCCCTTCTCAGCATTGCCAAGGCCGGGCAATGGACCAACCTAAAAATGCCCAACGACAGGAAGTTATTTAAATGGGGCACAGAGCACATAGAGCTTATCATTTATTGTTAGAAACCACCCTGGGGAAGGATGTTCCTGAGGTACAAAATGCTCAAGACTTGATATAAATTTAGAAATTCATAATGTTTAGCTGCATCTGATGAGATCATAGTCAGGAAAAAGTATAATTGGCGACGGTAGATACACTGGTAATATGTACAGTATGTTTATATGTTTCCCACAGTCTTTTGTGGAAAACAGTAAAGCATAAAGAACAATATTAAAATAGAGGTAGCCTTGTTAATTAGATGTTACTGTGTAAAGTGGGTTTTTTCCACAAAATACATAAATTGTTTTCGTAATAAGAAAAAAAAATTAAACGGTATCCAGTTACTTCAGAGTCAGTAATTCCACTTCTGGAACTTTTTTCTGAGCTGTCTGCATGAATATGCTCCAAAATATGTAAGGGGATTTATTCACCATCATGGCATTGACAGTTGAGATGGGTAGTGGGGAGGGGGGAGAAGGAAGAAGAAAGGGGAGCAAGTAAGGAGGCTGGGAGGACAAGGCTCTTCACTGGCTGAATTGGATTCTCTGTGGCTGTAGTCCCTGTCCTTGGAGCCACTTGACTGTTTGGCACTGTCCTCACAGGATGGTGAGGAAGGAGTGAGCAAATGTTCCCAAATAGTAAAGACAGTGCCTGGCACAAGGCAATCCCTTAGTTAGGTGCACCTCTGTGGCCCACTGATTAAAACCCCCATTGTGGCCTTGGGGCAGCTGCCTGGATTCTATCTGGTCCCTTCACTTTGGGTTGCATTGCTCTGAGCAGCTTTTCCAAGCCTCCTCTGTGACACGGGGGTAGAGATGACTCTCCTGAATGACTGTGGGGCCTGCATACCACAGAATAGGTACAAGATGCCTCAGCAGGGGCATTGCCTCAAGGTGTATTAGTTTCACAGAGCTGCTATAACCAATTGCCACAAACTCGGTGACTTAAAACCACAGAAATTTATTCTCTCCAAGTTCTGGAGGCCAGATGTCCAAAATCAAGGTGTCAATAAGCCCATACTCCCTCTGAAGGCCCAAGGGAAGAATTCTTTGCATCTTCTAGCTTCTGACAGTGGCCAGCAATCTTTGGCATCCCCTGGCTTATGGCAGCATAACTCCAATCCCTGCCTGCATTTTGCCAAATGGCCTTCTTCCCTACATGAGTCTCTGTGTCCAAATTTACCTTTTCGTATCAAGACACCAGTCATCGGATTTAGGGCCCATCCTAATCCTGTATGGGCTCATATTAACTTGTTTGCATCTGCAAAGACCCTATTGCCAGAAATGAAACCAAATAGTCATCAACAGAAAAAGGTGGGTAAAGAAAATGTGATACACTCATTCCATGGAATCCTACTGAGCAATACAAAGGAACAGAATGCTGACACACACAGCAACATAGGTGAATCTCAAAAAATACAATGCTGATTGAGTAAAGAAGGCACTAGACTACATATTATATGATGTCAATTATATAACGTTTAGCAACGTGGAGAATTAACGTCCAGTGATAGGAATCAGAAAGCAGTGGCTGTCGGGGTCGGGGATTGACAGAGTGTGGGAGCCAGGGTCCTTCCTCTGTGGTGGAAAATTTCTATATCCTTTGTTATAGTGCCGATTGGTGTACACAGGTGTACAGGTCTAGCAAATTCATGGAATCACACACTTCAGATTTGTATATTTTATTGTGGGTAAATTTTGCCACAATGAAGAAGGCAAATGCTTTTAATTTTCTAGAAAAACCAAATAAACAACTTGCAATTAAAGGAGTTAATATTTGGGGGGGTTAGCAAACAAATAAATAAAGACTTGCCAAAAAGTTAGCGGAGAGGTCCCCAGCCTTCATCTCCTCAACCGCACCTTTCCTGTCCCTGAGACTCTGGACCATTTACCTACCCTCTTTAGTAAATTACAAGAGCATTAAGGAATACTGCATATTATTTCCTGTAAACTTATGGCCAAAGGGTTCCTGGGTTGCTGGTTGCTTGATTCAGTGTTGCATGAGAGAAGAGACCTCAGACTCAGGGAGGGTTTAATTTCCAGCCCTGCTCTGAATAGCTGAGTGGCCTTGAGACAGTCCCAGGGGGTTTCCATATACATATACACACGTTATGGAATAGTTAGATCAGGGTAGTTTGGATAATCCATCACTGTAACTGCATCAGATCAGTCCAGTTCAATTTTTATGTTACGAAGTTGTGAGCTGTTTTGCAGTTGGCATGTACCCCCAGTGTGAAGGTCACCTAACCTGAGTGTGCAACCATAGGTGGAACCTAAGTGCTGGGACCAAGGAGTGGGGACTGAATTCAGAAACGGACAGCACATGGAAGGATTCCAGTCTGATCACCTGGTATCACCTCCATGGCGGGATCCTACCACCTCTCATTACCTTCTCAGTATAAAAACCTGTTCTTACCCCTGCGCAGGGATACAGGTTGGAAGGCAACAAACTTTTCTTGCTGCAAAAGCCCAGTGTGTCCACATTTGTCTTTATTTTAGGCGTGGGCAAAAGGATTGATTCAGTTCTGTTTCATAACATCAACTTAAATATTAGCATTTCTTTTTTGGTAAGAACATGTAAAATCCTCTCTTTGGGCTATTTTGAAATGCATAGTAGATTATTCTGTCATTTAAGGTAATATGGGTGAAACTAGAGGACATTATGTTAGGTGAAATAAGCAAAACACAGAGAGACAAATATCTTATGATCTCATTTACACGTGGAACCTAAAAAAGTCTAATTCACAGAAGTAGAAAGTAGAACAGTGGGTCCTAAAAGCTGAGAGGCTGGGCCAAGGTGGACAGGGAAAGAAAAGATGTTGCTCAGTGGGTACAAAGTTTTGGTTTGAAAGGAGGAATCAGCTCTCTGATGTCTACTTTGCCTATTCAACCAGGGCTGAATCTCCACAGTGGTTCTCACTTGTGGATCTTGATCTCTGTGTACTCAGTGACCATGGTCTTCTGTCTCTGCAGGTCGTGAGGCTTCACCTTCTGGAGGTCGAGGGATGCATAATGAAGCTCTTGTTCCTGCCCTGAGGAGGGGGCGGCCACAGCTGGGGAAGGCTGGTCTGAAGGGTTGTCGCACATCTGGGATTCAATCATGGAGCCCTAAATGGACAGGCGGGAGGGAGTCAGAGAAACCATGGGGACAGGATAAGGCAGAGAGAGTCTGGGGAGGAAGCCTGTGAGTTCCTTCATCTGTTTGTCCTTCATGTATTTCTGTTGGACTCTCCTTAATCCACACTTTCCTTAAATATTTCATATTTAATGAGCACCTTATTTGGTGTTTTCCAATTTCATTAATTCTCGCAACACCCCTAGAGGAAGATATTAATATTAATATTTTATAGATATGAAAACTGAGGCTGAAGCAGGAAGCAGCCTGCCCAATTCCCAGTTACACCAAGGTCCAATCCAATCAGTTCTCCCTCACCCCTCAGGTCGGTGGCCTGCTGAGGACCCCTGTGTGTGAGGCGCTAAGCTGGGTGCTGGAAGTGCTGGGGTGGACACGGTGGACCTGACCTCTTGCAGCTCTCTGTGTAACTGAGGGAGGCAGCAATAAATGGCCATCAAATAAATACTCAGTTGTGAATTGTTATATGATGCCCCAAAACATGGTGTGTGAGGATTACAGGGCCTTGATTCTGACATGGCACCTGCCCTTAAGAAGCTCACAGTGTAGTGATGGGGGATGCAGTGTAGGGACAAGCCAGTCCAAACTAATATATTCCCTGATAGGAAGAGTAATGGCTCACAGAATATCCTCACCCTAACGCCCTAGACCCAGTGAGCATGCGACCTTACAGGGCAAAGAGACATTGCAGATGGAATCAAGTTAAAGGTATTGAGATGGGGAGATTATTGGATTATTTGGGTGGACTGGATGTAATCACATGAGTCCTAAGAAGGAAAAGAGAGCAGGCAGGTAGAGCATGCAAGACACTGCCCTGCTCGCTGTGTACAGTCAATTAGGCAGTGGAAAGGACCAGAGCCCAGGAGCGCCGGTGCCTCTAGGAGCTGGAAAAGGCAAGAACCTGCATCCTCCCCCGCAGCTGCCAGAGGCACCTCAAGACACCAGCAACACCTTGACTTCAGCCCTGGGAAACCCACTGCAGACATCTGACTCCCAGACCTGTTAGGTGATCCATGCACATTATCTGAAGCCACTAATTTTGTGCTAGGTTGTTACAGGGGCAACCGGAAATTAATACAGAGTCACCCAGCAGAGAGTGATAGAGGCTGTCCCAGCTGCCTCCTCCTTATTTTGAGCCTTCTCAGCTGCTCTCCTAGAGAACAGAACATGTACCAGAACAGTCAGTGATTGTTCTGTGTTGCCCACCTTCCCTGCATGGGGCCCTTCTTTACTCAACTGCAGACATCATACTTTTCTGGGTCTATCTGACTCTTTTGGCAGCCATTTACACCACATCTCCCTGACCTCTAAATATCAGAAGTGCCAGACACTTTACTTCTTCAACTTCGTTTTGTGACCTCACCCACTATATACTGGCTTCATGTCACCAGTAGGTAGATGACCCCCAAAACCAGATTCTAGGACATTCTCCTCTCCAGGTGATAAACTTTCATCCAACAACATACTTGAAACTCTGACCCCCTTGTCCAAAGACACACAAAACTCAACCAGCTCAACCTATTTAAACTAAACTTTTTCTTTTCTCCTCCAACTCTCTGCCAATCACTGAGGCACATTCAGACATGACCCATGCACAGTATGGTCTTCTCCACATTCATTTCCTTCTCATGGCCATTGCCTCCTCTCTCTGAGCTCCCTGTGGGCCCCCCCCCACCATCAGCCTCCTGTGTCTGAGCACAGCCCCTGCTCTTCCCCCTGCCTAGCGACTGTGCAGTCACACAACCAAATGCCAGACCCTGAGCTTCCTTTGTGCCTTTGTTCAAATATCATTAACTACAGTCAAAGATCAGAAACCACAGTCAACCTATGAATAGGAGAAAAAAATTTCTAAACCACCCATCTGATAAGAGGTAAATATCCAATATATATAAAGAGCTTGCACACTTCAACAATGAAAAACAATTAATCTAGTTTAAAAATAGGCAAAAAATTCGAATAGTCTTTTCTCCAAGGAAGATATGTAAATGGCCTAGGAGCACATGAAAATATGCTCAGATCACTAATTATAAGACAAATGCAACTCAAAACCATAATGAGATGTCACCTCATACCCATTAGAGTGGCCACTATCACAAACAAATGAAAAGAAAAATACCAACTATTAGTGAGTATGTAGAGACATGAGAACCCTTATGAGCTCTTCATGGGAGCATAAAATGGTGCAACCATTATACAAAGCAGTATGGTAGTTCCTCCAAAAATGAAAAAATTAAAAATAGAATTAACATAGGACCCATTATTACTACTTATGGGCACATGTCTAAAAAAGACTGAAAACAACATCTTGAGAAGACACATACATACCCATGTTCCCTGTGGCATTATTCTCAATTGCCTAGAAGTGGAAGTAATTCAAATGCCCATTCACAGATAAATGGATTTAAAGAGTAGTGTGTATACACATGGGAATATTTTTTTTTTTTGTAGAGACAGAGCCTCACTTTATCGCCCTCGGTAGAGTGCTGTGGCATCACACAGCTCACAGCAACCTCCAGCTCTTGGGCTTAGGCAATTCTCTTGCCTCAGCCTCCCAAGTAGCTGGGACCACAGGTGCCCAACATAACGCCCGGCTATTTTTCTGTTTTTGCAGTTTGGCCAAGGCTGGGTTTGAACCTACCACCTTTGGTACATGGGGCCGGCGCCCTACTCAATGAGCCACAGGCGCCACCCACGCATGGGAATATTAACAATCATCTTGTGAAAAGAGGAAATGCTGTTATATCCCACGATGTGGATGAACCTTGAGGACTTAGATTAAGTAAATAAGCCAGTCACAAGAGGACAAATACTGCATAACTCCACTTATGTGAGATATCCAGTCATCAAGGTCATAGAAACAGAAAGTAGAATGGTGGTTGCCAGGGTCTCATGGGGCAAAAGAAGGCCAGGATGGGGAAATGGGGAGATGTTATTCAGTGGATGGAGTTTCAGTTTTGCAAGATGAAAAATTCTAGAATCTGTTACACAACTGTTCACTTAAAAAGGCTAAGATGTTCAACTTTTTCTTTTTTTTTTTTTTTGAGACAGAGTCTAATTGAGTCGCCCTCGGTAGGGTGCTGTGGTGTCACAGCTCACAGCAACCTCAAACTCTTAGGCTTAAGCTATCCTCTTGTGTCAGCCTCCCAAGTAGCTGGGACTACAGGTGCCCACCACAACGCCCTACTATTTTTGTTGTTGTCGTAGTGGTCATTGTTGTTTAGCAGGCCTGGGCTGGGCTCGAACCCACCAGCCCCAGTGTATGTGACTGGCACCTTAACCACTCAGCATGGGCACTAAGTCTGTTCAACTTTTTCTTTTTTCTTTTTTTTTTTTCCAGTTTTTGGCCAGGGCTAGGTTTGAACCCACCACCTGTGGCATATGGGGCCAGCACCCTAATCCTTTGAACCACAGGCGACACCCTGTTCAACTTTTAAAAATCAAGACAGATACATGGATGAATAGATGAAAGGGTGGAGAGGTAGTGAGATAGATGATGGATGCATAGATATGTAGATATATAGACAGATGATATGGAGACGACAGATAACAAAAATAAACCACAAGCCACTGGCTTGAGCCTGTGGCTCAACGGGCTAAGGCGCCAGCCACGTACACCTGAGCTGGCGGGTTGGAATCCATCCCGGGCCCGCCAAACAACAATGACGGCTGCAACCAAAAAATGGCCGGGCGTTGTGGCGGGCGCCTGTAGTCCCAGCTAATTGGGAGGCGGAGGCAGGAGAATCGCTTGAGCCCAGGAATTGGAGGTTGCTGTGAGCTGTGATGTTACAGCACTCTAGCCTGGTTGACTGGTTAAGTCGCCTGCTCAAAAAAAAAAAAAAAAAAAAAAAAACAAACCACAAGCCACTTCCTATTTTCTGAACCCTGGATTTTCCCCCAATTACATGTCCATCTTATACATTTTATTTATTTGTTTGTTGTTTGTTTGGTTAATGATTGATTTGGATGCATCCTCTATTTAAAATAAGGCTTCAACAAACCCAGGATTTTTAAATGCTTTTCGTGGATAGGACCCTGGCACCCACAGTGCTTGTCTCTTGGTAGGTGGCCCATATGTTTCCTGACCAAATTAGTGAATAAAAGGGTGTCTGCTGCCCAAAATCACTTGCAGGTAGTGAAGTGAGGAGGGAAGAGCAGGTGCGGATGGAGGAACAGCCCTTGCAAAGATAGAGAGGCACAAATAACTTTGCTCTGAATGACAACAGTGACAAGTCCAGCGTGGATGGAGCACAGAGCAGGGGAGGATGTGGCTGGACGGCAGGACTACAAGGAGAGTGAAGAAGCGTGGCACTTGCCAGAGTCCAAAATGAAAAAGGAACCAAAAATCTCAGCAACTGAGGTGAAGAATATTTGAACACATTTAAAAAATAAAATTAACAACACATATCCCTGGGGAACAAACGTGTAAACAAACCCAGATGAGTGAGCATGCTTTCCTGAGCTGACTGGAATCTCAGGCACCAGGAAAATGTTTGTTCTATTTATATGTTTTAACGTATACTTAATCATTAATTTTTTTCCAGAACATAAAATAGTTGAAATACTATTAAAAATTGAAGAGTGAAGCATATAAAACACCATTTTAAGTGTAAAAATTTCATGCATACCCAAACTAGAATTTATTAGAAGTTTCCTTTCCTGGTTCTATGGGAGATAAAGCAGAGATAGTATTTTCAAAATCTACCTCTTTGCTTCCCTCACCATCAACTGAGAATGCCCCCCTGTTTTGTTTTGTTTTGTTTTGTTTGAGACAGAGCCTCAAGCTGTCACCCTGGATAGAGTGCTGTGGCATCACAGCTCACGGCAACCTCCAATTCCTGGGCTCAAGCGAGTCTCCTGCCTCCATCTCCCAAGTAGCTGGGACTACAGGTGCCCACCATAACGCCCAGCCATTTTTTGGTTGCAGCCATCATTGTTGTTTGGCGGGCCCGGGCTGAATTCGAACTTGCCAGCTCAGGTGTACGTGGCTGGCACCTTAGCCGCTTGAGCCACAGGCGCCGAGCCAATGCCACCCTGTTTTAAAGTTTCTCTTGATTAAACGATGATCTTAAATAATTATTAACTGATTTTATTGGTCCTGTTATTTTAAAACATTGATATTTTACTCATCATGAATATTTTTCGTTAATTTTAGTCTGTTAAAACTTTACATTAATTGTCTCAATTACTGAGATTTTTGTCATGCCCTTAAATTCGGCATCCAAGCCAGGAGTCTTACTCATCCCCCTGTAATTCCATCCCTACTGGACCTGTAGGTGCTTCAGAGGCCGGAGTGGGCTGGGCTGCAGGCTAAGGAGTTGGGGATTTACCTCTAGATTGAGGCTGGGCAAACTATAGCCCTTGGGTGAAATCCCATCCACTGCCTACTTTTGTGAATAAAGTTTTATTGGAACACGGCCATGCCCATCATCCACACATGGTCTATGGGTGATTTCCTGCTACAGAAGCAGAGTTGAGTAGCTGCAGCAGAGACTATCCTACAAATTCAAACATAGCTATCATCTGGCCCTCACAGAAAATGTTTCTTGGCCTCTGCTCTCAATAGTGCTGGGGGTCAAGGAACAGCTGCTCAAATGCAGAGGCACTGGGCTGTGATGACTTTCGGAAGATCCCTCCAGGTAGGGAAGGGGAGGTGAGAGGCCGAGGGAGAGAGGGTCAAAGAAGGGAACCTGAGGTCTCAGCAATGAGCAGGGTCAGGATGAAGGGTTGGGACCAGTGACAGCTGTTCTTAAGGACAAGACATAGTGAGTTTTTAGCCATACTAAAAGAAAGGTCAGAGAGGGGCTAACTCCGCCTGGCCGTGGGAGAGGCTTTCATTCTGTCAGCAACATAGGGGATCCTGCAGGAGATGTCAGATTTTAGGGAGGAGGAGATGAAGAAGCAACTCTGGCCTTGCCCCAGCTAAATAATCCTGGAGACCATCCAGTGGGAGCTGTCCACGTTGGATGCTGGATGTGGAGACCCCCATGTCACTCACGTCAGAGCCTGAGCCCCCGACAGCGTCTGCATCCTCAGCGCGTTTCTCCCTAGCGCCCTCTGCTGGCCTTGCCATCTTTCTCCTGCAGAACCTCACCCTGAAAGAACACCGGAGAGCCGAATTTCAGTCTGTGGGCTTCCGGCCACAGCGGGCAGCCCCCATCCCGACTCAGTTACCTAGTCAGGGACTGGAGGGTGACCGTGGTGGGAGAGAGGCTGTACTGTCCCAGAGACCCCAATACTGAGAACACAGCCCTCCCCCCGGACAGTGAGGCCCCAGGTTTGCCATAGACTCCAAAACACAGGCCCCATGTACTTCTCCCCACGCACACGTGATGTACTTCTTACCCTTGCTTCAAGCTCACGACCCACCCAGGTGCCTCCAACTCTGGCTTCAAGATCACAGTTCCCGACCTGCCCTCCCCGCCAAGGTCAACGCTTACACGATGAAGATGATGCAGAAGAGCAGGAAGACCAGGGCTGTGGCTCCCCAGACCGCCCCCATGGACATTCCCGACACAGGCTGTGCCTTCTCTGCAGATGGATGGGAGTCATTCTGTAAATCACCTCTGAGAACTGGTCTCTTCCCCTCCCCCTCCATGCAGGACTTGAATATCTATTCCCCTCCCCCTTCTCAGACACAAGAAACAGGGATGGGAGGGAGGAAGGAGAGCAGTGAAACTTGGAAGTGCTGGGTGCAAACTTTAGTTAAGATTTTGAAATTTTGCTCATCATGGAACTTTTTGGGATTCAATTTATTGCTTTTAAAAAATCATTGCAATATTATTTTGCTTGATTGCTGACTTGTCTTTTTGTCTTCTTAAATTTTATGCCTAAGGTGAGTTCTTCACATGTCTCACCCAAGCCCAAGCCCTGAAGAGCAGGGTCTTTGCTTCCCCAAACACTCCTGTCCATGCCCCAGCTGCTCCCCTCCAAGGCCCACTTCCTTCCCTTGCCCCTTGTCCTTAGAAGACAGTGATGCTCTGGGTCACAGGTAAGTTCCAAGCCTCACAGCTGAGCACGGACCAGAACTAGGCTTCCCTTTGTAGCTCAGGGGGTTGTGGGTTGTCATGAGGGTGGGACAGGTATGTTCTCTCCTCCATTCCTCTGCAACCCACCTGTGTGCTGACTCTGCAGTAAGAGGCTCAGGGAGATGTGCTGAGAGCCCAGAGTGTTCTGCGCTTGGCAGGTGAATTCTCCCTCATCCTTGAGCTGCACTTGGGGCAGCTCCAGCACCCCAGGACTTGAGGACTGTGAGGGGCACAGGGTCAGGCTCCCCCGGGTCCAGCTCAGATCGGCACAGGGGTTGCCGTCAGCAGCACAGGCCAGGCGCAGACGTTGGCCCTCTAGGACTGACAGAGATGAGCCGTTCCCCAGGGCCATGGGTACTATAGAGAAAGAGACAGAGGGTCAGAGTAACAAAGAGATGTGGAGATAGTGGAAGAACACAGAAGGAGGTGGGTGAGGGGAACAGAAGCCCAGAGAGAGAGACTGAAGTGGAGGAAAACACACATTTTTGAAATTTGTGCACCCTCAATACATCTGACCATGTTTCTCAAAATTAAAGAAAACTTAAACTAGCTATATTGTTTTTAGGAATTTATCGCACAGACATACATACACGTGTGAGACAAGATACAAGGAATTCCTTGCAGGTGTCTGTTAGTAGGATAAAATAAGACCCAGATTTTCCATCAGCATATGCTGTATAGAGAATCAGAGATCACCAAGAGAAAGTATCCCACATAGCCCTGGAGGAGAACGAGGACGGTCTGTGCTACTGGCGTCAAACCACCTCTCATGGCCTTCAGGTGAACAGATCGAGGCTCAGAGCAGCCTGTGGGGACACTGGTGGGCTCTGGGGAGGGGGATGGGCACCTGAGGACAGACTCCGTGTGTGTTTTGAACTTTTACCCATGTGACTTCATCTAGAGGTACATGAAACTATTGGGGAAATAAAAAGTTGAAGCTGAAGGAGCATTCAGGAGACAGATGAGAAGGGGACTCAGGCTGGCTCTGCCTGCGAATGTTTCCCTGTCCTTGCTGTGGGCTGAGGGGTTGTGGGAAAGTCAGAGGGGAGGGAGGGGTGGTGGGGGCTGAGTGTGGGGAGGGTCCCTAAAGCCACCAATAAAGGGGTCTCAGGCGAGCAGGGAGAGTCCAGCTAAGGAGGGACCCACCTGTCCTGACTGAAGAGGCCCTACTCCCACAGCCCAGGGAGGGCCCGTCCTACCTGTGCTGTTTCCTAGGAGGACGGTCACAGTCAAGTTCCGAGGAGAGTCTGGGGCAGAAAGACACGGAAGCCCTGAGTCACTGTTGAGGCCGGGTGGACACTGGGCTCTGTCCCCAGAAGCCACATCAGGGGGAGGGATGAGCCAGCGTCCTCTTGACCCTCCTCACCTGGATCCCCAGGTCCCAGCACCCCCAGCAGGGCCCCAGGTGTCCCAGCCCAGCTCTCTCACAGGTCACGTTGAGATGGACGGTCCTCATCCCAGTCACACCAGTCCCAGGCAAGGTGACCTGGCAGGTGAGGTTGGTGCCGTGGTGCTGGATCTGGGGGATGAGGGTGAGCACCGAGAAGTGGCCGGTGGTGGGGTCCTGGGGGGCCACGGAGGGCCCAGCCCAGGAGATGTTG
>CAUYRH010017695.1:0-49397 GCA_963574655.1 Perodicticus potto
ACTTTACCTCTTTCATGTTTACATGGATGGAGCTGGAACATATTCTTCTTAGCAAAGTATCTCAAGAATGGAAGAAAAAGTATCCAATGTACTCAGCCCTAATATGAAGCTAATTTATACCTTTCATATGAAGGCTAAAACCCAATTATAGCACAAGAATACAGGGAAAGGGAAAAGGGAAAGGGAGGGGAGGGGGGGAGGATGGGTGGAGGGAGGGCAATTGGTGGGATCACACCTATGGTGCATCTTAGCAGGATACTGGTGAAACTTATTAAATGTAGAATATCAATGTCTTCATATAGTGATTAAGAAGATGCCACGAAGGCTATGTTTAACAGTACGACCAAAATATTTCAGATTGTATAGGAAGTCAGCACATTGTGCCCCATGATTGCACCAATGTACACAATTATGATTTAATAAAATGATTAAAAAAAAGAAAAAAGAAAAAAGAATCTGATGCAGTGGTCGAGAAAACTGTGGCCCTCAAGCCAAGTGCAGCTTTCCCTTGTTTTCCTAAGTAAGGTTTTATTGGAAAACACCCACTTTCATTTGTTTATACCAGTGATTTTTCACAGGTGTGCCTTGGCACACTGGCGTGCCGCCAGAGGATTTCAGGTATGCGACGAAAATTTAAAAGATCATGAATTAAGTTATTTCAAAACAAGTTAAAAGCACACTAAGTATATATTTCTTTCAAATTTCTTTTTGATCAACATAATTTAAGTGTGCCACAGAAGTTTAACTATAGGTTCAAGTGTGTTGTGAGATACAAAAGATTGAGAAACACTGGTTTGCGTATTGTCTGATTGTGTGTTTGTGTGTATCAGAGATGAGTAGTTGAGACAAAGATCACAGGCCTACAAAGCCTTAAATATTCACTATGGGGTCCTTTGCCAACAAAGTTTGCTGGCCCTTGATCAAAGATAAATTCTGAGGACATTCCAACCTACACGTTATAGGAGGGTTTATTAATCTAGTATCAAATTCCTAATGAATTAAGTATTCCCAAATTAAATGTAGATCCTACATGTTTCCATATACATGCTAATATACATCCTTTGAGTGAAAATCTTTATCAAAGTTTCATCCTGGGTAAAGCTCTTTTGTTCTGGTTTGAGCCTGGACTTCCATTAAGAATTAGCTTAACAAATTCCATTTAGTTACTGTTTCACTTTGGTGTTATCTAAGACAAAATGAAAATTACATTTTATAACAAAAATTTTAAAAAATCATATTTTATCAATGTCTTTAAATTACTCTACCACCACTATTTTAAGGAGCAACTCCAAAAAGGGGCATTCCTGACGTGAATGCACACTAATACGTTCCTTTTGGAAGGATGTTTGGAGAATACTTAGAGATCTAAAAATTGACCTGCCATTCAATCCTATAATTCCTTTACTAGGTATATACCCAGAAGACCAAAAATCACATTATAACAAGGACATCTGTACCAGACTTGCAGCCCAATTCATAATTGCTAAGTCATGGAAGAAACCCAAGTGCCCAATGATCTACGAATGGATGAATAAATTGTGGTACATGTATACCATGGAATATTACACAACCTTAAAGGAAGATGGAGAATTTACCTCTTTCATGTTTACATGGATGGAGCTGGAACATATTCTTCTTAGCAAAGTATCTCAAGAATTGATGAAAAAGTATCGAATGTACTCAGCCCTACTATGACGCTAATTTATAGCTTTCATATGAAGGGTATAACCCAACTATAACACAAGAATATGGGAAAGGGGCAAGGGAGGGGGGGAGGGGTGAAGTTGGGGTAGAGGGAGGGTAAGGTTGGGGTGGAGGGAGGGTAATGGTGGGGCCACACCTACAGTGCATCTTAGAAGGGTACAGGCGAACCTTACTAAATGCAGAATACAAATGTCTTCATGTAATAACTGAGAAAATGCCAGGAAGGCTATGTTAATCAGTTTGATGAAAATGGTTCAGATTGTATATGAAATCAGCAAATTGTACCCCTTGATTACACTATTGTACACAGCTATGATTTAATAATAAAGACAATAAAAAAAAGAATACAAAGCAATTCCAAAATAGAATAAAAGGAAAGAATACAGAAATGATATTATTAGTGTAAATCACATAATAAATGCATGATAAATAATAGCTATTTGTATTTTACTAAATTCTCTATTCCAGAGTCATCAAAATATTTAGTCCCCCGAGTTTTGACTACCTGATGCTCGACTTCTTAGGAGTGTAATGGTTTAGGCTTAAACAAAAGGAAGAAGAAAAGTTCAAGTTCTTACTCTGCATATAATAAAAAATCATGAAGATTAATTACAAATATTAAATAAGACAATACAGGTGAAAAATAAATTTTAAACTATAAATTGAGTAGTGAACTATAGCTGTATTTACAAACAATAAATTGAATAACAACAATAAATTGAATTTCAACTTAATTTTCAACTCAATTAGACATGATGTTAAGTAGGCATTCCACTGATCCATTTAATCTGAATTCCCAATTTTTCTTCCCTTTTCTACTTTTTGGAGATGTGGTCTAATACGGTTTATCCTGAGGTCAGCAGAGATTTATCCGATCTCTTTTATCTTCTACATTTTAAAATCAATTGTATACTCTAATGATACTGTTCTGATACTGCCCAATTCTTTTTAAAAAATGCAAAGCACTTTTCAGATTTATCAAAAGTGAATAGTCTGACATTTTAGTAAGATTTTACGGTCATAAAGTTTGAAACAGAAAATATTTGCAGTTAACACTTAAAAACAGAAAAGTATGTTAACCACAGCATTTTATTCATCGGAAATTCCATAGAATCAAATATTCATAATATTGGGCTGTGACTGATGTCCATAGGAAAACAAAAATCAGTTAATTATTTGTTTGTGTGCTTCAAATAAGCATAATTATATATGTGTTTAAGAGACATACGTAGTTCGATTATAAGATTCAGTCACTCTAAGTACATTTCTATGAACAAAGCAGTCTGGACAAATGCTTATATTTATAGGGCCAAATGCTGTTACTTAAGGAATTTCCAGGGAAACAAAATTGTAAATGAAAGCTTTATGCTAGTAAAGATATTTCTTAACATTAGAAAAGTAACACAGCTGCAAATGTATTAATGTACTAATTTGATACTACATTATGTATATTTATTTCCTACATATTTCATAATATATTTTAAGTACTATTAAATTATTACTTTGATTTACTATTTCCTTTATTTAATATAAGTATATTACATATTTTAAATACTAATATGTATTTTACTTACATATATAATCTTTAAATATACATAAAGAGATAAAGATATATGTGTGTGTGTGTGTGTGTGTGTGTGTGTATATATATATATATATATATATATACTTAAAATGTGGATTCAGGGACCAGTAGCAACCAGAATCTTACCTGGAAAATCCAGCTGGTGCCAGAACTCCAGAATCAGAACTTATATTTTAAAAAGACCCAGGTCATTTATATGCACAAGCTTGGGAATTATTCACAATTGTTCTCATTACCATCCAGAACAAATTAATAAACGATCATAGTATTTTTAAAAATAGCAGTTAAATTGACATTCATAAGCTTGCTACTGTTTCTTAACATTAATGCAAAATTTACAAAATAAATATTGACAGCATGTCTGTAAGTAAGACATTTTGGGTTTGTTAAAAAAATATAACCTAAACTGGTTCTATAATTTTAAATCTGTTTCTCTAAAACATATATATGTATAAACTCCTAAAATAATCAATCTCGTAAGAGGAACAGATGGTACCAGTGCTATAAATATTAGCAAAAACTATCACAAAATAAATCTGGTTAAGCAATTATTGAGGAAACTGTATATCATCTACACACATTTGTCAGTGTTCAGCAGTGACGGCCTCAACCTTAATGTTAATGACAATGACACTGATGTTGCCAACTAGGGCTGGTTAGCACTTAAGCTATGCATACTTCTGTACCAGCACTGTTCTAAACACTTGACATACTCAACTAATTTAATCTTCACTATTCTCCTATGAGAATAATACTATTATTAGAAATGAAAAAGATGAGATACAGAAGAGTTAAGTAACTTGCTCAAGTACCTTTATTTTCACCAAGATAAATAATTTAATTATGTAATTATTGCCATTCATTTATCATATTATTCAATCGAAAGAATGTACCTTTTAAAATATGTGATCAATTGCAAACATGGCCTCCATTCTTCCTCCCTCTCCCCAAACCATGCCCTTTAGCATGTAATTTGCAGTGTCCTCTCACTGTGGGCCAACGTAGAGTATGAATGTGTGGCCAACTGGGTTTGTCCCCTCCTCTGCCTCCTCCACTGCCATGGGACTGAGTGAGCTTGGCCTAGCCTGTCAAGAGGGGAGAGCCGGGCAGAACTACGTTGCCCCAATCAAGCGGTTGCAGCCACATGACCACAACGCATTCCAGCCAAGCCCCACTTGCTCCTGGATGCAGAGAGATGTAGATATACTCTTTGCCTTATGCCAGGATTTCTGATTTCCGCACAGAATCCTTAAGGCCATTCATAACTGATATGGACAGTGACTAATTCAGCTGCATTACTTATTCAACTAAAAACAAAAATATGTATGTTTTACTACTGATCTTTACCTAAGTCTGTGTCTACAGATGAAAAAAAATAATGGATGGCAGATGATTTAGTGTAATATATGTTATCATACTGGCAGAGGTGACACATCTCTTAGAGGAAACATGTAAGGAGGGAGAAAAGTAAATAAAAAGTATATTCTTAAAAGAGTTTTCTAAGAAGAGACAGAAAATGCAATGTGCAGACACTCAAAATGAAAATGAATATCCCCTTCACCCATTCTGTATCCACCTTCTATTCCTCACTGGTCTGTTAAAGAACCACTGGACGAGACAGAAACTGGGCTGGTTTCCTTCTATTGCCAACTATCCCTCTAGGACAATGCAACTTGTCCTGAATTTCCTAGGGAAGGGCTAGAAAGGCGCGAAGGTGTCACGGTGTGTGGTGGTGTGAGTGAAATCAGACTCTGAGATGTGTTTTGTCACACATCGGCTCCCCAACAATTTAATTTTCTGACATAAGTAGGGTAATACGCTACTTGAATGTATAGAATATGCCCTAAAAGGAAGATGTACAACTGCTAGTGCTTTATCTGAAAGGAGTCAAGCGAAATGTGTGTAGCAAAAGCAAGCAATAGCACTGCCATGAGTTTTGAAAAAATTTCTTGATGATCCAAGTGAATAATGTCTCCAGGTAACAAATGTACCTGGTGTGTGTGAGGAAGTCTTTTTGACAGAGACCAGGAGGCATCGAAGTAGAGACAAGTGGTGTCTCCAAGTCAAATTGTTGCAATTGCCTCTCCTTCCAGCTTGAGGACTTTTCAGATTCAGTTAGCGATTTGTAGTTTTTTTATGATGCAAATACCACAATAAGCCAACACACACTATTACATAGAATTATTCATAAAATGTATTATATATTATATAATGACAATCACAATGAAGTTATCTTATTCAAAAGGAAAATAATGAAGTATATAGTCTTCTTATTAGTACTGCCTACGTATGATCCACAGACCTATGTCTACCAATGAATTATATTTCTTCTCTGCAATAAAACAAGTGCAGAAATTGTGTGAACCATTTCCATACATCTGTAGCAACTTAATAAAGTGTGCTTTGTATCTGTTAAGTATAAAAATGAAAACTCGGGGCTTGTATTTTGTTTTTCTTTTTACATTTTTTCCTAGTAGTTGCATTCTATGGCATTATCTCTGCAAAAGATTGGCAATTCAACAAATACTATCTCTCATCACAGATAGCCTGAGGAACACTGCTACATTATCCATGGATTTGGATGTGAATATGCGTCTAATTAAAGGAAAGTAAAATGAGAATTAGGCAAAATTAACATTTGTTTATTTATCTCTCAGCATAAGCCAGGCACAATGCTACATGACTTACGTACATTAGTCATGTTGCATTCTTTTTAACAGACAGATGCTAAGGGTAAGTATCTGTGTGAGGGTTTTATTGCTAGTAAATGGCAGGAGAGCTCTTTGATTCCATCCTGTGTCCTGAGCTCTAAATCAACAATTATACTAGTTCTCAACCTAATACTGTTCTAAAAAAATCAGAGAGAAGTATGACTTAACAATGAATGGAAAGGTTACAACCACAATAGAGAGTTTAAAAGTTTACTTAATTCATTTGGATAAATTGTTAAGAAAAGTTATCAGACTTATCTTTTATTATGCAATCTTATTTCATTATTTACACCTAACATCTTTTCAGTGTTGGGTTTGGAATAGGATTTGACCTGGTGTGATGGTCTGTCTGGTGTAGACTTGTTAGACATTACATGTATATAAATTTGTGTGTGATACTTACCCTTAGCATCTGTCTGTTAAAAAGAATGCAACATGACTAATGTACCTAAGTCATGTAGCATTGTGCCTGGCTTATACTGAGAGATAAATTTGTATATATGTATATAAATGTGTATATATAAATATATGCACACGTATAAATTTTTAAAATAGTTGAAAGAAATAAAGGGAGCTATAGTTTAAGAAACAAGGGTGCATACAAGATCACATACAAGTGCATACAAGGTCCCAAGAATTGGGGGAAAAACAACACAGACCTGTGTCCTTGGTGATCTTGGTTCATACGGTGGCAGTTTTCATGGGAGTGGAGGAGAAGGGGGAGGCAAGAAAGAGATCCCTAAATGAAACAAACGCTGTCCAACCAGACAGTCATATGATCACATTTTTCAATTCACTGCACCAATTTTATTATTAGTCAAAACAAGAATACAATTTGTCATCCAAAAAATTTTGCTTTTTAGTTAATGTAGTTAGAATATTTCAATTAGTATCCTGTCATGTCCCACCCACACCTGATTGTTTTATCTTCCTTTTTCAATGTTTTCTTTCATTTCCTTGTCTCAGCCTATTCTGTCTGAATACTTGAATGCAAAATGACATATGTTGAAAAAGAAAATACAAATCTATGACTTTCACTTTGCTAAAGTCTATAATGAAGATGCAATTGCCCTTGTCAAGTTTTTTCTCCACCTAATTCTTTAAATTAGACTTTAGTATTATTCCTATAGCTCTCCGACAGCTGCTTCTACTTTTCCATCTGTAAGTGTCATTGGGAATTAGATCTTCACATAAAACATTTTTGTATTAAGCATATGTGTTGTGGAATTCCCAGTAAACAACAACTTATATAAGTAAAACTCAAACCAAAAAAAATTTTTACAGTATTTGATTACCCAACCTTTAAAAGCAAACTCCCATTAAAAACTGAAGGAATTATAGGTGGGTGGTATAATACTCCTAAAATACCATATTCATTAAATAATAATAATTTCTAGCTGAGTTTTACAATTTCAAAGACAATTCACATATATTTTATTCGATCCAATAATACCATCAAAAGAAGAAAAACATCCCACCTCCATCACAGACAATGATTTTGCATCTTAGAGGGTACACTGGATGGAGAAAGGGGTGGAGATGGTTCATTTTTTACCCATATAGTATTTTATCTCCATCATCCTGCTCTTTGCAAAAGATTTATGAATAATGGCAATGTTGAAAATACAAATGAAAGGGGCTTAATTTTTTCCCAGAGTATTAAATACATCATCATATTGGAATAGGAGGGAATTATCTGGTAAGAATTGTCAGCACTTGATGTGTAGAATACAGAGGAAGTCCGCGTAGTGTGAAGTGAAACGCTGAGGGCTACTTCCAGTTAATTTTGCTGAACACATCAACCATAATTCCCCAGACTCTGGCAATAATTAGTTTGACAATCCCAAAGGTCAACACACAGGACAAATACTAAACACCGGAGAGAGAATCCAGGAAAGTAAGAAGAGGGGCAGGACCTTCTGGGGAAGGACGGGCCACTGAGAAAGAGACTGTCGACCTTTTGGTTGTGGAAGGGTACTGGTGAAACTTACTAAATGTAGAATACCAATGTCTTCATATAGTGATTAAAAAATGCCATGAAGGCTACGTTTAACAGTTCGACCAAAATATTTCAGATTGTATATGAAGTCAGCACATTGTGCCCCATGATTGCACTCATGTACACATTTATGATTTAATAAAATTATAAAAAAAAATACTGCTAACTGGATAAAGCTGGAGCCCTTGAGGTTCACTCAGTTATGAATTTAATTCTCTCCAAATTAGCACTAAGTTGTTTTCATACACTATTATGAAACTTCATAGACATTAATGAGTTATATTGGCTTACATTCCATGTTGTTGGTGGAGAGTGTATGACTGTGAAATAGGAAGAATCACTGTATTTACAATGGAAAAAACAGCAATAATACAAAATGCAAACAAAAAACAACCCCTGCCCTTGTAAATACCTAACTTTCTTTCTCATACAGGGTGTCCCAAAAGGCACCATAAATGGGGAAAATGTGATATTGTAGCTAAGTGTATCTTAATTTATAAAGATACACTATAAATATATAATTTATATTTTTACAAAATATTTATAACATATTCTCTACACGGTGGCCACCTCTTTGTACACACACATGAAGTCGTCTCTCCCACTCACGGTGAACACATTCCAAGATATCTGATGTTATAATTTTTTTGCTATGTATGGGGTTTGGGGGGTACCCTGGATATCAGATGGCAAATTGAAAAATTTGAGGACTGTGAACACACAGAAACAAGTTACCATTTATTCTACACTCAGCGATGTCTAAAATCCACGTGTTCATTTATCCAGTCTGATGAGGAGGCAAATGTTTACATTAATGGTCAAACCATTACAAAATAAGACAGGTTCTTACAAAAAAGGAATGACTGCTATGAGAATATAAATAAATCTGACCTAGCCAAGGTTGGGAATGAAAGAACATTCAGCTCTGAACTTAGATCTCAAACACCCGAAATGAGTTCACTAGGCTAAGAACAGGGTGAAGAATATTTCTGGAGAGTGTGATATAATATGCAAAGACCCTGGGGCAGGAGCAGGGATAGAGCATTTGAAAGACAAAAAGAAAACTGTGAAATGAGAATGCAGCATGTGAAGAGAGAAGGGTGGGAGTTGGGAGCTGGGTACAGAGGCAGGGGCACGATCAGGTGTGAGAAAGTCTCTTGAATGTTATCGCAATCAGGTGGATGAAAAGATCTCCGATTGTATCTGAAGCCCGCACGCTGTACCCCATGATTGAATTATTGTACACGGCTATGATTCAATAAAAAATAAATAAATAAAATAAAATAATGGGAAGGCCTTCAAAGTTTTTAAGCAGGAGTTTGTTGTCATCAGGTACAAATTTGGAAGGACCAAAATGTGAAGAATAGAAGAGGGCCAATCCGGACATGATAATTCTGTTTTGTCTACCGTGGTACTGAGATAATAGCTGTGTAGCCAAGGGCATGGGCAGTGCAGGTGGAGATAAAATGGCAGATTCGAGAAATCTTTAGGAGGTCAAAAGGACAGCGCTCTGTGCTGTTAGATGGCAGCTAAAGGGAGCAAGAGTCAAGCCCGGTGTGCAGGCTTCTTGCTTGTGCAACTGGATGACATTTGGTATGTGCTCACTGCTGCTTCCGAAAGGTCAAATATTGCAATTTTGTATTCTCGGGCAAAATAAAGCTGAAGTATATAACATCAGCTTACTTGGTGCTTTTACAGAATATTATTTCAAATACCTATGGGGAAATTTTCCACAAAGTTGTATATTTAATTTTTTTTCCCCCTTGGGTAGCCTGCTTTTTTTGTGTTTTCTTTTTCTTTTTTTTTTTTTCCTCTCTCTCTTTTTCTTTCTTTCTTTTTTTTTTTTTTTCCTTTTAATTTGTTCTCTAGTTGCAAAGCAAATTAAGTTGAAAGATAAGGGACTGGAATTTGGGGGTAACATTTCCTTAAGTTTCTTACAGTTTTGTTTTTCTTAAAAAGTCCTGGTCAGTAAACAGAGTGGATCCCAGGTCATCACCAAAACATAAGGGGATAATGGCCACAATGGCTTCCCAGTTGAGGGAAGAAAATTTTGCAAAAGGTTTTTCTTATAAACTTTAGCATGGTAGGAAACTATTAGCTTACTAATAGTAAGTAATAAATAGAAAACTTCCTACATTAAGAAACCATTCATTTGCCATTCAGCAAATCTATTAAACACATAAGAAAAAGACTCCAAAATTTTCCAGAGGATATAAAATTAGTGACTTTTGCAGGATAATAGTCGTAGTGTGATATGGTTATTCTCACTAATGTCAAGGCCAGTGACGAGAGGGAGACTCCAAGAACTTGACTCCTTGTAGCTGTCATTTATCTATCAAGCATGAGTCCATCTAACCTTCTAAAAAACGTTGCTATTTTCACATTTTTATTGTTAAAAAAAAAAGCAACAGAGAACTCCCTCCGCATACCTTCCTGCTTTTCATTGACCCCTATACTTTGATCCAATTCTTGCCAAATTTATCTTTTCTGAGCGAACTGTTTAAACTTTTGGATCTGGTTTTATAGATTAGTTCTTCCATTTACATGATTAATATAATTGGCTGTTGCAACTTAAAGGTGGGCCCTTTGAGGAGGAAAATTGAAAATAAATTGGCGAATAGTAGCAAACCTGGTTGCCTCCCTCCACGTGCCTGCCCCTGGCGGCCGTGTGGTCCCTGAGACAGTTCACTCTTAAGGATAATATAAACGTGCAGAGACAGACAAGTAAACCAACTGGGGGTGCAGGAAGTAATTGAACTGAGAGATTAATAAACATCAGTGTAGTTGCATTAAAGTCCCCAAGAGAGGATGAAAAAGAGAGACCTATAGACCTAAAACCAGTGATCGCTGAGTGTGCCCAGCCCTCCATGTAGTGCACAGATGAGTTGAAAGCTTTGGGAACTAAGTAGACCAGGAGTTGCTTTCCACCCTAGCATTTTACCAATGCTATCTTGGAAAAGTCTTTTCACCTCCAAAATAAAATACCTACCTTTTTTTGTTTGTTTGTTTTTGTTTTGTTTAGCAGGCCTGGGCTGGGTTTGAACCCACCAGTCCTGGTGCATGAGGTCGGCGCCCTAACCATAGAGCTATAGGCACTGAGCCTAGAATACTTACCTCTATATAATTATCAGATTTGATGAGAATGATCAGTTTGGGGTGAAAAATATGCATTCAATACATCGCAGCTGTTTTGATCATTAGAAGACCAAGGATGAAGAGAATTATAATAATGTCTAGCAAAATTCATGTAAGTGCAAGGGAGGTGAATAGGATAAAATAAGATCTGTTTATCAGTCATGGAATTCTACACATGAGAACAGTAAGCTTGTTGTTTGAAGAGCTAAGTTCAGGATGCTTCTTTCTGCTTTGCTAGAAGTTGCTATGAATGGAATATGTACCTACCATCAACACATTATCCAAGGCTATTCAATTTGTAAAGAAATATTAAGGAAGAGCTGAATGAGGGGGAAGCACTAATTCTTTTGAGGACATGATAGAAAAGGCAAATGTCTTTTTAAAATAATTCAGAAATGATTTTTCTCTTGCCTTTTCCTGTCTTCACACTGCCCATGATGGGATATTCAAACAAGGGAGACATGGGTAACACAATGACATTTATGCTGTGCCTGTACTTTAGCGTTTGGTGTTAAGAAAGAAAATAAATATTGAACATACTTACCTTAGCAGACACTTTATAAGCTTATCAAAAAGATTTAAAATATTCATGCTGTTTCTTAAAAATTGAATGACACTTAAAGATGATTTACAAGTCATATATATACAGAGAGTGCCAAAAATATGCACATTTTAAGAAAGGTAAAAAATTGTATTAACATTGTGATCTTCAACATATACCAATAAGAAAGATATAAATACAAGTCACATGTGAGCACCTCGTCATTGCAGAAGTCAAATGTGACTTGACTATTACAATTAAATTTGAATTTTGCAATTAAAATTATAATTAAAATGTTAACAATGAAGTCACATTTGACTTCCACAATTGCAAGAGATATGTGTACAAGAACAGTACACGACATCACAAACCTTCTTGGTTTCAACCCCCTTATATGTATACACATATAATTGTATTGTCCTTATTTAAAAAGCACACTATTCAAATACAGTACTAGCTTTATAATCCTTTACAATGTGTGTGCATTTTTTGGCACCGTCTATAGTTTACATTACAGTTCAGTTTTGGTGTTGTACCTTCTATAAATTTTGTCAAATGTACACTGACATGTATCTGCCATTACAGCATCATACAAAATCATTTCATTGCCCCCCATCTCTGTGCTCCACCTACTGATCCATTCTTCCCTTTGACAACCCCTAATCTTTTTACTGTCTCCATACTTTTGCCTTTTCTACAATGAAAGATAGTTGGAATCGTGTAATACGGAGACTTTTCAGATTGGCTATTTCACATGGCAACATGAACTTACATTTCCCCTACTTCTTTTCAAGGAGGGTAGGTTTGGCTAGGCCTTGAAGAATAAAGCTCATATGGTGAGAACAGCAGAGTGGGGAGTAGGTGGGTTCCATGGTGACAACCAAAGTATGGAGGTGGAGTGCGGAGAACATATTCAGGGACCGTAATGAAAATGGACAGAGTTTGCTTGGGCAGAATATTCCTAAGGTTGCAGGTCAAAGTCAACGTGGGAGAGGAGGTAGGGCTGGGACTGATCCAGGGACAGTGTCCTACAAAGACAGGGCAGATTGATTAAGTGATAATGTGCAAGATAATTGAAGAAAATGTGGTCAAGTTATAGTGTATGAATGTTACAGAAATTTTAAATGTCCTTCAACTGAAAATGTTTAACATTGTCACACTGCTGTCCTCTGAGTCCAGTTCTCTATACAAGAACTTGATGTACTGTTCTCAGAATCTTAATGTAGACTATCCAAGTGTGGTTGACAGTAATTATTTGGAAAAGTGGTAAGGTTTGAAAAAATTGTAATTTTGAGAGTATAGCACTAATTCACTACCATTCACTTCAGGAACTGGGCTGTGGTAAGACGGATATTCAGGTTGAAACTTCTCTGAAGTTATGATGTGTATGGCTTACAGATACTGAAAACAATGTCTCCAAACACCAGGCGACATTCTCTCTGTGCATCTGCCTTCAAAGACAATATTTTATTAGAAATCACTGACAACTCCAACTCAGTGGTGCTTTTCCCAGGAAAATGTCAGTACTCGCGGAATGCTGTGTGCAACTCCCATATGGTGATACTCTCCTAGAGTGCAGTTACGAGGCGTTGCTCTAAGTGACTAAGCACATGGAAGAGGCGAATGATTTTTCCTTCCCTTAATTCATTTAGAACGGAGAAGAACATGTTGCAATGTGCCCGGCAGAGTTTGTGTGACAGTCAGCAGGCAGGAGCGGAAGAAAGTGCTTTATCACAATAGAATGCAGACTTTACTAAACATGAGGGGCTATCTCCATTTTAAGGAAATGTTATTGGATAAAAAATATGTTACCTATTCTAGGGCATGATGTTCACACATTAAGTTCCTTGAAATTGCAGGAATGCATTCTCTAGCCATAATTCTGTTAGATTCTACAAATGTAATTGAATTATTTTCTGAAAACTAGCAATTACAGTGGGGACAGCATTTTATACTCAGTTACGCTCAGAATAAAACCGTTCCGATTGGAAAATATGCATCACTCTGGGTAGACTGTCTAAATTGTAGCATTTGCCCTTAGGTTTGTTCTTGTAACTCAAGTTTCTACAGTGTATAAAGCACTCTGTGGCAGCAAGGTGATATTTTGGGCATTGTCAATGCCATTGGTACTGAAGCTGTGCCCCATTAGATAATGAGCCGCAAATATGAAATGAGCACCCGCCAAAGAGAGAAACCGAGGAAAAGCTTTTTGGTAAAGGCGATACAGTGACTGAGCTCGGCGAATGAGGTCATGAGAGATGGCAGCAAAATTTCTTTCATCAAGACTGTGATTCATTCAGCAACACATATTGGGTACCCATCAAAGGGCAGGCTCTGTAGAAGCTGTCAAAGATTCGGGAGTGAAGAGGATAAAACATCTGTCCTCATGAAAGTGGGATGGACACAATGGCTTATGCATGTAATCCTAGTACTCTGGGAGGCAAAGGCGGGTGGCCTGCTTGAGCTCAGGAGTTCAAGACCAGCCTGAGCAAGAGTGTGACCCCCATCTCTAAAAATAGCCAGGCATGTGGTGGGTGCCTGTAGTCCCAGCTACTCACAAGGCTGAGGCAAGAGAATCACTGGAGCTCAAGAATTTGAGATTGCTGTGAGCTGTGATGCCATAGCACTCTACTGGGGCTGACAAAGGGAGACTCTGTCTCAAAAAAAAAAAAAAAGAAAGTGATATTTTACTGGGAAATTTAGACTTAAAGACAGCAAAAAATATTAGGAAAAGCTAACTTGACTAATTAAAGATTTCAAATTAATTAATTACCTTTCAGCAGTCCTTCTGATTATCAGGGAAGAGTCACTTCTATAGGTAGAATAGGAAACTTACATGAGGATGATGAAAAAAGGTAAGGACCAAACTCACCTTGCTGGTCAATATGCATGAAAAAATGCTCAACATCACTTATCACCAGAGAAATAAAATTAAACCCACAATGAGATGGTACCTGACACCTGTTAGGATGGCTGCTGTCCAAATAACAACCAGAGCAGAAAAATGACGAGGGTTGGCAATTAGGTGGAGAGATTGGAAGCTGGGTCTATTGTTTGTGGGATTGTAAAGCTGTGCAGCCACCACTGAAAACAGAATGAAGGTTTCTGCAAAATTAAAAATGGAGCTATCATGTAATCTAGGAATTCCACGTCTATCTATGTGTCTAGAAGGAATGAGAGCAGGGTCTTGAAGCGAAGTTTGCACACCTATATTCCCAGCAGCACTGTTCACAATAGCCAAGAGGCGGAAGCAACCCACGTGTCCTTCAAGAGATGAATGCGTGAACAACATGTAGGGTGTCTGTACAATAGAATATTAGTCAGTCTTAGAGAGGAAGAAAATTCTGACTCCTACTACAGCACGGACGACCCCTGAAGACATCACGCTCAGTGTAAGAGGCCAGTTACAAAAAGACATTGGCAGACCCATCCACTTCTTACATGAGCTACATAATGTAGTCAAGTTCACAGAAACAAATTAGAATTATGTTTTCCAGGGGCTGGAGAGGAAGAAAGGGGAGTTGTTATTTAACAGCCAAAGAGTTTCAGGTTTGCAAGATGAAAAGTTTCTCAAGAGCTGCCGGACAACAGCGTGAATACACTTAACCTTGCTGAACACTTTAACATTATTAAGATGGTAAATTTATCTTATATGTTTTCTACAACAATTTTAAAATTTTGAAAAATATATGCAAAAGAAAAAGCCTCTTATTACAGCCTCCACGTGCAGTTTCCAGTGTCTATGTGTCAGGACTGGGGACAGGTTTGACTTTTTTTTTTCTATGTAAATACTGTATATATATAAAAATTTGCAATTTTATACATGTTGCATCTGAGAACCTTTGTTACTTTTCAAACCAGAGTCTTACCTTCCCTTACTTTACATTGACTTTAAAAATTATGGTCCAACTAAAAGATTCCTATTAGACTGGACGGCACCTGTGGCTCAGCGAGTAGGGCACTGGCCCCATATGCCGAGGGTGGCGGATTCAAACCTGGCCCTGGCTGAACTGTATCAAAAATCAGCCAGGCGTTGTGGCAGGCACCTGTAGTCCCAGCTACTTGGGAGGCTGAGACAAGAGAATCGCCTAAGCCCAAGAGCTGGAGGTTTCTGTGAGCTGTGACTCCACAGCACTCTACTGAGGGTGACAGGGTGAGACTCTGTCTCTACAAAAAAAAATTATAAACTATACAGAAATTATTAACGGGTGAAACTAAAGGTGATGGCAGCTGTATGTACTATGAATGTTTTATTCTTTTCAAAATTCATATGTTAAAAACTAATCCCCAGCGAGAGGGTGATTTGGAGGTTGGGCATTGGGAGGTGGTAGGTCAGGTGCGAGGTGAATTGTTCCTGAAGGGGATTGGGGCCGAGTCTTCTCCTTTCAACTTTGAGGACAGAGTGAGAAGGGTCCATTTATGAACCAGAAAGTCCTTCCAGACACCAAATCTTCCAGCGCCTTCATCTGAGACTTCCTAGGTTCCAGAACTGCAATATATAAATTTCTGTTTTTATAAAATGCCCATTTTATGATTTTTTTGTAGTGGCAGCCCAAATTGACTAAGACAGTGTCTATGGATGGAGGGTAAACAAGATTCCGAGGCCTCTCCCCTCACCCTGCCTTGAATAACAACGTTCTGTTGCCTGGAACATCATGGCCAGCCTGGCAGATTCCAGACTAACTGACGTAGAGTACAGGTATATGGACTCTTACTTAACTATACATATAACTTCACTGTACTTAACTATGAAGTATTGTTTATGTGTACATATATATGTACATATATATATATATATTTTATATTTTTTTGAGACAGAGCCTCAAGCTATCACCCTGGATAGAGTGCTGTGGCATCACAGCTCACAGCAACCTCCAATTCCTGGGCGTAAGTGAGTCTCTTGCCTCCGCCTCCCAAGTAGCTGGGACTACAGGTGCCCGCCACAACACCAGGCCATTTTTTGGTTGCAGCCATCATTGTTGTTTGGCCCCAGGCTGGATTTGAACCCGCCAGCTCAGGTGTACGTGGCTGCTGCCTTAGCCCATTGAGCCATAGGTGCAGAGCCTATGTATATTTTATATACATATTATAAATAATCTAACACAGAATATATAAATAGGATATATCATTTATAGCACACATTATACAATACATACAGAATAAGAATAAATGTAGAATGATTTGACAGTGCCTTTTAAAGATGAAAAATACAAGTTAAAAAAACCCTAAATAATAGTATATACACAAACATTTTGAGGAAAGGTTCAGATTTGGGGGGGGTGGGTGGCATTCACTCACTCTTCGCTTCTGCTAGAAGGGTCTTTGGTAGATTAATCTTAAATAACAGAATTAACAGTTCATATGATACAAAAATTGAAACTAATGGAAACAGCTGGTTGTGGCCGGCCGTGGGAAGAGTGGTCACCATCGCAACTCCAGCGGGGCTGTCAGCACCACCGAGTCGGAAGTAGGAGACAGTCTTGCAGTGGTTGAAGGCTGTGGGGAGCAGGCTCCGTGGAGAGTACCATGGACATGGCAGAAAATCATGTGTAGAGAGCACTTAATGGTAGCCAAGGGTGCAAGTGAGAAACCGACCAGATTGGGTCACAGCAACTGATTTCACCCTCAGGGAGGACAGCGAAGGGCAAGGTTGGCAGCCGGATGAATAAATTACCTTTGAGAAGTAAACTGAGGTCTATGATTGGGTACCATGGTTTTAGTAAATGAAAAGACCTTGTTGGTGTTTAAATTTCATATAACTTTGACTACAAAACCCCCATCCCATAGTAATGCATACCTAAGCCAGTCATTTTGTATGAACAATGAAGAAATTCTGTTTTTTTTTCAGCATGGTATTATACAGAACAGTAACAGGCAGGGCCTCTGTAGAGTGGGACTGAAGTCGGTACTGTGCGTGCAAGACGAACATATTTCCTATGAAACTGAGTTTTGGGTAGCATATGGAAAATTAAGCTGACAGGCATCAGTGAGCGGGCCTATTGTTATTTGTGTTTTTCCATGCTAACTAATTCAATCATTTATCTGACAAATATTAATATTTGGGTATCTATTTTGTGCAAATCTCTTACTAGTTTCTGGGGATACATAATTGCATAAGTTACAGTGCCTGCCCTCCAAGAGTTTGCATTTCATTTTATTAGAGGTGATCAATGTCATATTAGCCATTGCGATATGGCTGTCATGTTACCCCCAAGACACAAGAGTGAGCGTCTAGGAGGATATAACAAACTCTGCTAGGAGACAGGAGATGCTCTTTCAGTGCAGAGGTATGGATCGTACAGGTGACTAGGTAGGTGTCAGATGAAGAAGAAAGAGGAAAGCATTCCATTTGGAAGAAAGACTACTGCATTTTGAAAATTATAAAACATTCTCTGAGGCAGGAGTTCTGGATAAGTGAGGTAGAAGCTAAGGTCTATGCAGTCACCTGAATATGAAACGCAGAAGATCATAATGGAACAGTTGCAGAGTCACAACTTCCTAAGAAGCAAAAGTGAGTCCCAGAGACTGCTAAGCAAGGGGTGACATGATGAAGTTTGTGATTGGAAAGATAACTGCCCATATGATCCAACAATCTAGGTCCGTGGTATTTACCCTGCACAGAAATGTTCCTAGTGGTTTTATTCATTATGGCCAAAACTCGAAAGCAATCAAGATAGCCTTCCATAGGAGAATGTAAGAAAAATGATGGCACGCCCAGACAATAGACTATTTTAGCAACACAGAGAAATCATCAAGCGGCAAGTCTTGGGCATATTACACGTTACGTATCACTTAAATACATATTGCTAAGTGAATGAAGCCAGTCTTAAAGGCCTACACATTGCATGATTCCAACTAGATGACATTCTCCAAAAAGCCAAATCTATGGTGACAGGAAGGAGTAGAGCCATGGTTGCCAGGGGTTAGGGTCAGGTGGAGAGCAGGAGAAATGAGTAAGTGAACATTAAGTGAGGAGTTTTAGGGCAGTGAAACTCCCGGGAAGACACTCTTGGATGCTTGCCATTATACACTGGACAAAACCCGGAGATTGTACAATGCCTGGAGTTAATGCTGAAGTAAACTATGAACTTTATCTGATACTAATGTATCAGTATGGGGTTCCTCGATTATAACATTTGCACCACACCAGAGCAAGGAGTTAACAATAGAGAAAGCAAGGGAAGGGTGCAACAAAGTTGTGCATGGAAACTCCCTATTTTCTGCTCCATTTCTATGTAAACCTAAACCTGCTAATAAAATAAAATATAAAGTCAATTAATTTTAAAATTAAAAAAGAAAGGATGACTGATGCGGTGGAGGACAATTTGGGTCTGGAGGCAGAGATACCGCAGCCTCCTCCCTGAATGTCTTAATCAGTTCCACAGCAGGAGTTCCCTGCAATTTTGCATCTGGAAAGATACATATATTAGCAGGTTTCAAGAACAATATTTGAAAACCCAGACTAGTAAAGCAAAATGAGAATCTTTAGATCAAGAATGAGCAAATTCATCCTGTCAGCTGTTTATGTAGATAAAGTTTTATTGGAACACAGGCATGCAGTGTTAATTTACATATTGCCTGTGGCCACTTTTGGGGTGCACCTGCAGTTAAGACCAGATGCCCCACAAGCCTAACACATTTATCTTGCACTTTATGGACAAGTTTTACTGACCACTTCTCTAGTTCTTATTGGCTCAGTATACACATTTATGGGATTCTCTCTCTGTTATAAAAAAGTCATGCTGTATGATAAGTTTCTTTGGAGAAAAAAACATAATACTCCATTCTTGGAAATTTATCTATGAGAATATGAGATCCAGAGAGATGATTCTAGAGAAGTTTTTTCAGTTTGATCTGTAGACATAAAATGGTCTAATTAATCATGTTGATTAATTAAAATAACTCAATTGCGAACCAGACTGAACAGCATTCTACTCTATACATTGCATTTCTATTATAATGTTCATGTTTGGTGCTATTTAACCACCAACAGTAAATCTATAGGGGCACATGTTTAATGAAATCTGTAATTAAAGTAGTATTAGTCATTAAGGAGAAAGGTGGAAATCTAAAGCATTTCTTTTGCTTAACCAGAAACAACATCAAAAAACACATTTATATAGTATTTATCATTTCAATGGTCATGTACTGTTGACTGGAATGAAATAGTTGAATCTGTTATAAATAATTTTTTCAAATATTCAATATAAATTGTAATCAGCTGCATAATATACAAAAGGACAACAATAATTTACACATACAAAATGCCAAACAAGTCTTAATATTATGAGGAATCTTATGGTCATATGTATGACATATTATGTGTATAAAATGATCACTTGCATGAAAAACTAAAAGTTCTTGGTGAAGTCAGTCTCTGTATTGGTTCTGAATGCTTTCAACTATAAGGAATGGATTGTCTAAATTGTGATAGCTTACATGGCAAAAATTAAACTCTTTTCATATAAAAAGTCTCTAGCCCTGGGGCGGCGCCTATGGCTCAAAGGAATAGGGGACCAACCCCATATGCTGGAGGTGGTGGGTTCAAACCCAGCCCTGGCCTAAAACTGCAAAAAAAAAAAAAGTGTCTCTAGCCCTTAGTGGTTCCAGTTTTGTAACAATGCCTCTGATTGGATCAGGAACTTATATTCTCTCTGTTTTTCCTCTGTGCCATTCTAAGTGTGTTGATGACTCTCTTACACACATAATAGTTGCTACAGCTCCAACCATCACATTTTTTTTTTTTTTTTAGAGACAGAGTTGCACCTTATCACCCTTGGTAGAGTGCCATGGCGCCATGGCTGATAGCAACCTCCAACTCTTGGGCTTAGGTGATTTTCTTGCCTCTGCCTCCTAAGTAGCTGGGACTACAGACGCCCACCACAATGCCCGGCTATTTCTTGTTGCAGTTGGCCAGGGCTAGGTTCAAACCCACAACCCTCAGTATATGGGGCCGGCGGTCTACCCACTGAGTCACAGGCACCGCCCCAACCATCACATTTTAATGGAATAGCATAACAAAACAAAACAAAACAAAACAACAGCAAAAAACCCCCAACCAAACAACCTACCTACCTCTCATTTTGAAAGAGTAAATATTTTCTCTGAAGCTCCCTAATATTTATTTAATGGTCAGTGTGATGGCACATAACCAGGCCTAGATGAACTGCCGGATGGGGAAAGGGGGCATCTGTGATGGGTGTAAAGTTTAAGCCTTAAACAAAGAATTATTAATTTCTAGGTTTGGAATATATGACCCATAATTTAAGTGGGATTCTGTTATGAGGATGGAGGAACTAAAGCTTATCTTCCTCTTGCAATATTTTAAATATGTATGAGTCAAATTGTATATACATACATACACATATACACACATATATTAGTATATTTACCCACCAGGCGTAATTTATTTATAACTGATACCATTTAAAAATATGACCTGCAAATGCCACAAATGCCACATCCACATATTATGTGTGTGCAAATATATATTTAATTTTTTAGTTTTTTGCGATTTTTGGCCAGGGCTGGGTTTGAACCCACAACCTTCAGCATATGGGGCCGGTGCCCTACTCCTTTGAGCCAGAGGCGCCACCTACAAATATATATTTAATGTGTGTATATGTATATGTACATTCACATGATCTGTAATTAGAACTGTGATAAAAATGGACCTTAATTCCATTTTATTGCTACCTTTTCCAAATTCGAATCTTATTTTGTTTCTAACAAAATTATTGATTTTGCTTTCTTGGATTTTGTGATTTGCAGGTTTTTATTGTTGTTGATAATTAAATTTTAAATCAATTATTTTCTTTTTATAATTCCCATACATATCCCAAAAGTGCAGAAGAGTTTCTGATACTCTTTGTCAATATATGTCCCTCAATATATGTCCCTCCAGCTGTCGGGTGGGGGGATGGGGAGCATGGCAGGGAGGCCCTTGTGCAAAGGTCGTGAGTCCGGGAAGCGCACGTGCCGGTGAGGGTGAGCCTGGATTAGCCCTGCTTCTTGGCCTTTGTGTTATCTAGGTTACTTTTACTCCTAAACACAGCCTTAAACAAAGGGTGAGTGCTGTGATCATCGAGCGTAGAGATAGGTTAGTCACATCCTTGGCTGTTTCTCTGCCTCCCTGAGCAGAAGAGCATCAGCTGGTGGAGATCACATGGGCTGGTCCATAGGGCTGGCTGGTCACATGTCAGTGCAGATGGTGCTGACACAGGGGTGTCTGCAGGTGTGTACCTCCTGCCTCACAGCAACCACTTACACCCTAAACTAAAGAAGTGGAGAACAGGCTGCTGCTTCTTTATTGCCAAGAGCCATCACAGAGCTCTGCCCAGAGATTACCTTTTCCTGCCGGCCTCTCTTTTCAGGGTCTCCAATACTTTTAGGCCACATAGAGGACATGTTCATTTTCACAACAAAAAATGGGTTGTCTTTTTTTTTTCTTTTTTTAAAAACCATCTGACAATTGCCATACTTTTAATTCTATCAATGGAGAGACTGAGAATCCAAAGTTCTACTAATAATGACAAGGAGCAAATGACAGCTCTTAATCTCGGAGGAAAAAAATCAGAACCAATTCTCCTCAATTGACTACCAACTGGTGTTAAAATGCTAAGTAGAACTTACTTCCTAAAAGAAATAGCTTCATGCCTAAGTTAAGTACTTACTTGCCACACCAATGTTGTTGGAAGAACATAGGGAGAAATAAATACCTAACTATGTACATAGAAATACCACTGAAACATTACTATTTATGGTCTAAAAATCCCAATTATGTCTAAAAACATGAATGGTTTGGTTGAAGATGACACAGAGAAGATGTTTTAGTATGATTCAGAACAGCTAACACTGTCTACATTTTCCCACCCGTCAACAAGACAAGAATCAAGAAAGACTTGACAATGACAGCCCACACCACCCACCCTCTAAGCCCTGTTATTTTCTCTCCTAGCTTTGTTTTGACATGTGCCAATTGCTTCTTAAGCTTTACATTAAAAAGAAAGAATTAAAATAGTTGGCTAAAAATAAATAAATGAAGTCAACCTTTCAAGGAATTCAGTAAAATTGGTCTTGATCTAGGGAGAGAATGGAAGGCACTGTCTGATCAGTTGACTTCTGCGTGTACAGGAACTGTCATATTTTAGCACATGACAGACAATCGCCATGTTAGTCATCTGATTAGTTTACAGTTGGAGGGGACGTCTGAGCGGCTTCATCATGAACTGACCAGACCACATATTCCTCTTCTAGTTGCAAAGGAGAGTTCAGCCGGTTTCATCCTCAGGCTACAGTAGTTCTGAGAATCCGTGCTTATTCACAACACATGTCATTTTCAAGAACGTCTTCCATAGTTTTAAAATGGAAATTATTTAATTAATGGAAAAATACCAAATCTTAAAGATAGGAGTAACTATTCTCAGGTAAATAATGCATGTGCTAGAGAGAATTGTAAAAGTTATTAGTGCAGTTCTTACCAATTCTCTATAAATAAAATGTGTAATTGTACAAAGATATCATCTCAGTATGAGAGCACAGCAGGCCGATTTTTCTTTGGAAGAAAGATTTCAATTCAGGCTTCAGTGTCCCTTCAAGAATATAATAACGATGAAACCAGCATCCTTCAAAGACTTACCTTTGCTAAAAGTTAATCTCTCCGCATGAACTTAGATGCAGGTTAAAACTATTTTAGACTAATTCAAGTCACCCAAAACCTTTATTTGTGTTTTATGGTAAAGGATCTTATAAATAGTATTTATAGAAGTAGATAAAAATGAAATCATTATGTCTAAGAACCCAAGTTTAATTGCCTGCATGAGGCTAACTGGTTTTGTTGTTATTGGTGGTGGTATTAGGACAGTTATTTTGTGTTCTAGAACATTCCTTAAAATAATCTGAGAAAAGAATCAGTAGAATCTACATCTTTTTTAATACAATTGGCACCTGATCTCAGATTTATTTTCTTTTAAAAATTAGAAAAAAATCAAGTCACTATAAAAAGAAAAAGACCCAGCATACATAAATATGACTTGTATTCATGGTGTTGCAAAATGTTGACTTAAAACTTTAAATGTTACAAAAAGGAATTTACTAAGGTGTTTTTAAAAAATATCATTAAACTGAGAGATTTTGAGAGATTTTCTCAGGGTTATTATTATTAAGACATGCAAATATCTTACTTTTTAAATCTGAACAATGAAGGGGAACACAACCCTGGTATTCAGTAATTTCTTAGTGTTTGACCTGCCCATAGATCACTGATCACCTGGTAAACAGCTGGATTGTGTTCCTGAGAATATGTTTGTTTTATTTTTAAATCACCAAATAAAATTCAGCAAAGTCCTACAGCTTGTATGTTTTGTTTGCTTGTATGTTTTTACAAAACAAAGTGCTATTTTCTTATCTTTCAGGGGTTTGGGGGATTTTTTGGGGGGGTAACAAGGGGCGAAATAATTAATATTTGAGAATTACAATTAAAACTGATTTTAAAATTCAGATTTGAATTTATTAATAAGGAATTTTAACCTAAAAAACTGAGACTATACAATAGCTCTGTTTTAAATATTCCCACCAGACTTCCAGATTATTAAGAAACAGGAAGTCATTCAGGCATGAGTCACTCCCCAGCCAGTCCCTCACCTTGAATAAATAGCACAAAAATCCAATCTTAGAGAAGGCAGCCGAGCATGCCTGCCTTCGTCTTTACCCTGGTTTAGATTAAGCTCGCCCTCTAGTGGGGTTGACACGTTTTTCAATCTCGATCCTCACTCGGAGATTGATCACTTGCCTTGCTTGCCTTTGGAGTCATGAAAAGACTGACTGTGAAAATCAAATGCAAGTTCAGGGTCCAGGGATTAGTATCTGAATGTCAAAGATGAAGAGCGGAAGTTATTGTACTTAGATTCACGAAACTGGGATGAAGAAATTTAAAGACTCACTAAGCTTATTTGTTCCATGTGAGAGCCACCTGTGAATAAGTCTTAAAATGGATTTAAATGACATAGAAATATAAATAGCTCCTTTCTAAATTTTTAAATCATGAAATAAAAAGGAATTGTCATTTGTCTTGTTAAGTATCACAATTTGATAACATCTGGATCCCTTCTAGAAGAAGGGATATATATATATATATATAAAGAAGAAGCTTTATATACATAGCTTCTATCATGACTGCTTATCTTAGAGACAACCTGTGAACTCCTTCAAATCAAGTGATTAGAAAATAAAAGCAGCTTTAGAAACTTAAATGTAGAATATAGAAGCAATAATATTCTTACTATTTACTGAATATTTACCTTGGGCAAAATGATTTATTTTGTACAATAGTTGGATAATCAAGAGATGTACATTACTATCATTGTCTTAAAGCCAGAGAAATGGGAGCTTAGAGCAGAAGTCTTAAACCTCGGCATTCATTAGAGTCACCTAGAAAGCAAGTTAACACTTAAGTCTGGGGATGGAGCAGGGCAGAATTAGCATTTTTAACAGGTTCCGTGGTGAAGCTGACAGCTGTTGGCCTGGGGATCATGCAATGAAAATCCCTGCACCAAGTTAGGATGCAGAGAGGACTTTTGCTACTGAAATTCCTTCCATGTGAAAATAATGAGCACACAGTAGGAGCTTAATATACAGAGGTCACCATATACAGGGGAATGTAACAAACTTGTATTTTATATGTTATGCTTTATAGTTTTAATATTTTTATATTTATATATCAACATGAAAAGAAATATTTTGTAAATATTTTATAAAATTCCTTAGTGAATAGTTTGTAAATAAAGGCACATTTGGCTACAATTTCCGATTTTCCCTACATATGAATGCATAGCTAGCAGCCACTGGGACACCCGGATTTTACTTTTCTGCCCTTGCAGAGACTAACAGGGGACTAGGTAGACCTATGACAATAAAGTTATACTTATATAACTTTGACGTTATACCATGAAGACATTATAACCAAATAATTGCAGAGGCTCAAGCTCAAGAGTTTCAAACTAACACTTTCCCTTATTTCTGGATCCAACTTTCTAATTCTCCATGAGGTTGGTGGCAATTTGGAGGAATTTATGAAAGGATGTAATGTCCCACAGGTACAGATGTAGTGACTGGAAGTATAGATGAATGGTTCTCAACATTTAGTGTATGCAATCCTTACCTGGGCCCCGCAGATTTTGATTTCTAGGTTGGGAGGTGGAGGTATTTTCTTTAATAAGCATTTTAGAATATAATTCTGATGAGGATGGTGTTCTGGTATCTTTGAGACACCGTGACTTAAAGGTTCAACAGAGGTTTGGTTACTTTGGTATGAGAGATACAATAACAACTACAATAATAACAAAAGCATCTTTTCTATTAGCCAAACCTTGGTACAGAGCATGCCGGAGCTATGATCGCTTTCTGAGTCAAGTGACAACGGAGCTTCAAGTGTACAGAGATACTCTGTGCAGTTTATGGTTTGGGCTACTCTATATCTAAAGATGCCTTTGACTTTGGGAGAATCTCAAGACAGGCAAAAGGCAGGCCCTATCCCTGCCCCCCCTTCCCCCAAGCTGCCTTCCCCCAAACTCAGCAATGGGACTATGGCAAAGGAGCGAAGGTGGCTCATCAGATGCTTTCACCTGGGAGTCTGAATCTTGCTCAGTGTACTTGGAAACCTGAGGTGGAGTAGAGATTCAGTGGTGAATCCAAAGTGATCAGGATGGCTAAAGATCATAATGGCATCTGTGGGCACAGAGGAGTCAGCAGAGGTGGGGCCAGAGGCAAATCGTATGCAGACTGCATCTGGCCGGGCCATGCTGCTCTCGTGTCCGGTCACAACCTGGTTGCCCAGACTTCATGGACAGTCTCTGAGCACTCAGTACCCTGCCAGACATAGTCCTACAGTTCGTCACCTCTGGCTGTAGGTGAGAGAGACAGGTTCACATCATTCAATGAATCATTGTCTCACCTATTTTAATTTTATATATGACCTTCCTACTACTGATGTCAGTTTGTGGGAAAATAATTAAATTGTATGGGCCTCAGTTTGCTCAGCTGTAAAATTAAGAAGGAGGAGGCAGTGATCTCTGGGGCATTTCTCAGTCCTCAGCTCCTGTCCTGTTGAGCCTTGTAATAGTTCTTGGTTAGAAGCTTTTACTGTGGAGAAAAAGAGGGTCAGATTTATCACATTGCCCTTTCAGCAGAGGTGGAAATGGAATTTAGATAAATGAAAGGATTAGCCTCGAAGTTTCAGGGGCTGCTTCCATCTCTTATAAGCAAAACTCAGTGGCAGCTAAATAACCTAATAAACTCCTAAGAGGAAAAAGGATTTCCCAAGTGACAGAGAAATCTCATGTCTCTTCAACTAATACCAAACCCTGAGCCTGCAGAAAATAAGGGTGACTTCCACTGGTTCTTTTTACACAGAATACAGTACCAGCGACTAAAGAGAAAATCTACTTTTTATACAGCATGGGGTAACAAAGTGTCCTTAGATGGAACTATTTTTGACAGAAAAAAACCTGAGTGAAATATAAATTAGTCCTGAGAAGGAAAGGCAAGACCATTCCTACTAAGTTCTTTTGGAAGCATTTCTGTTCCTGGAGTCTGAGAAATAAAATGTATCTATTGGGCGCTCACTATGTGTTCACTGCGCTTATCTATCTTTTGCCCCCCATTAAAAGGCTTTTGTCTAAGACCTCCACTTATTTGGTGACTTAACATTCACCCTGTCAATACCTATTGTCCAACGTTACCCATTCACACGATGATTTTCAGAGTCACGAAGACTATTGCAGGGAGTTAAAGTGGCAACAAAATCGATGAAAAGTAAGCATAAAGTGCACTCGGAAATGGCTTTCAAATGTTACAGATGCTCAAAGAAAGTGCATGCTGTTCCCTTGATCAAAAGCCATCAGTGGCTCCCCACCACCTCAGTTCTTTTGGCGTGTGACATGCTGAAATCGCCTTTGCCAACCACCACATAAATCCACGTGTTCATTCAAATGCTGACAAGTACTTACTGAACATCTATTGCATGCGAATTACCTGGTGTATTATTTTTCCTTAATTCCTTCTAGACTCCCTTTCATTCCAACCATAGCACATGGCACTTTCTCATTCCCATGTTTTGTCATCAATGATTACAATCTTTTAACTCAGATCAGCACCATTCATTCCATGAGTATCTCTATATTGTCCTAACTCGAATGAACAGTTCTCTGTCTTTTCCCAAACATGGTGCACATAATTGCAGTATGTCCATGTTCTGAGCTGTGCCACATTTATTGCCATGTGTATATGATGTTTTATCTCTGAATCTGGATTATAAACTCTTTAGTTTACAAAGAGAATATCCGGGCTTAACACAGTACTTGAAAATGGTAGATGGCAAAATTGCTTCTTTACTGTGTGTCTTAAAAAATTATTTCCATAAAGGCTAAGACAAGAATTATGTAAACTGAAGCCCTATAATGAAATATGATTTTTTTCTGTATCTTAATTTCCTTGATACACAAAATATAGTCTTCTCTTATTTTTCCTCTTCTAATAAAGTAAAGGTGGAATACAACCCCAAATCTTAAAAATCCATTGAAGCAAAGTTTTGGCTATTACCTATGGAAGTAAAGATATCATATTAAAAAATAAAACAAAACAAAAAATAAAACAAAAACAAAAATAAAACACTAAAAATTCAGATCACCAGAAGCCAAGACTCCACTGTATATTTCATTATTTTTGGTCAAAACAATTGCTAAACAAACTTTAGAATTTATTTTAAAAATTATAGCAAGTGACAATATGATATTTAATTTCATTTAGTATTTTAATAATATGATCCCTAGTTTTCACACTACTAAATTCAGTAAAGGGTACCTGGGGAAAAATTAAAATGTAGCAAATATAAGTGTTTGTTTAATTATTAATAGTTTTCTATCCTACCGGAGAACTATTTTACCAGAGAATCGGCTTAAACTTACTATCACTGATCATTGTGGATCTGTGGATATTGATGATGGCTTTGAAAAATTGATAGAGTTCTACATTTCAAAATGAAAAAGTTAGATTCTTGAGGTACATTCCAGTTATTTCAATGAATATTGTGAAGAATCTAGAATCGATTATTAATGGGAATGGTTTGTGAGTAAATTAAAGGAGCCAATATTGGGTGGCACCTGTGACTCAAGGGAGTAAGGCGCCGGCCCCATATGCTGGAGGTGGTGGGTTCAAACCCAGCCCCGGCCAAAAAAAAAAAAAAAGCCAATATTCCTAAAACCTATAATGGATACACTAAATTAAGCCGTTCAGACTCTCATGATTTATTTCAAGAGGATTGCCATTATGGATTAGAATCATGAGGTAGTTACAGTGTATGAGACTGAGACAACGTCAAGGAAGCCATGAGCTCACCATTAAAAAGAAGGAAGTCATGTGTGTTTAATGGATTAGAAAAGAGAAATAAATCATTGGATGGATTTTTAGGTAGCCTTTGTGCTCCCTCCTGAATACTATAATTTTCACATGAACAGAACAAAATCGTGCCTATCTTAACAAAACACTAATATAGTTTCATTTTACTTCACTTTAAGTCTTTCAATTGCCTTATAATTATCTCCACAAAATATCACTTCATAAACTTTATTTTAATTCAGTTCCAAAGCATTTATTAGATTCTATTTCATGTAGAATTAGTGTTCTTTGGTTATAATAGATGATTTAGAGCCTAACTAATTCTTTGACCTCTCCTTGAACCAAATCTTCCTTATTTAACCCATTCTTGAGTCAAAAGCCTCCTTGTTTATTTTGTATCCATCCATCCATTGATTGATCAAATGATTGATCAATCCATCCATACATCCATCCATCCACCCATCCATTGATTGATCAATTGATTGATTGATCCATCCATCCATCCATCGATTCACCCATCCATCCATTCATCCGTCCATCCATCCATCCATCCATCCATCCATCCAAAGAACTTTCCCCCCACAAAGGCTTTGCATCTGTTGTTTTCTTTGCTCGGACTGCTCTTTTCCTTGTATCTACAAGGCCTATGCTTCTCTCACTTTATTCATATCTGTGCTCAAATGTCTCCTTTTTCAGAGGGGAGGCTCTAAGAATTCCCCTTTGTAAAACAGGCTGCTTCTCTCACTCCTGATATGCCCATCTTACTTATATTGCTTTATTTTTCTCTTAACATTGATTATTTTGTACTTATTTGTTTGTTATCTGTTTCCTTCCACTGGAATATAAGCTGCAAGCCAGCAGTGACTGATTTATTCATTGTAGTGTCCTCAGCACCTAAAATAGTCCTAGAGTAGCATCCAATAAGTAGTAATGAGCATTTGTTGAATAAATTAAAAAGTCTTTTGGAAAATTCAAAGGCAGAATTCTTGGTTCTTTGTAGAATTAATTGATATCTTGAAGGACTAAAAAAAAAAGTATTACTTCACCTAAATCTCTTATTAAGAACTTAGTCCTTGGATAAGATTCTAATATAATAACCTTACTTTCCAGACTAAAATGTTAATTAGACACACTTCTTCTCCAATTCTATTTATTAACAAAGGTTATAAAACCAAGCGCCTTAAATTAGAGATGCTTGTTGTACAAAAACAACAAAATAATACTATGTGATTCTGTGTTTAATTTATATTCAAAATGACTTTCAGCTCCATGGATTTGTGAACTTTCAAATAAATCACAGCATGCAGGGGAGAACACAAACCAAACTTCTTGTTGTAATTGACACAATGTTTAAAAATTAAGGGAAAAAATGAGACAATGACACACATATAAAGACATGGAAAACCCAATGGGAAACCCGTGCCACAATCGATGTCATATTTGGGGTATTTTGAAAGTTGAGGTGATGAGTGCCTGTCACTTGCTCAGCCAGGGGGGAAGACCAAAGCTTGGAACCCACACGATCATATGTTCCTGTTAAGTCCCTTTTTAGTTTCTGAGGCATGCAGGAAAGATGACTGCAGACAAATGCTTCTTTAGGTTTCTTGGTCAAGTTCATAGCAATGGAAAACCTCTGTTCTTCACTGGTAGCGAGTGGCTGGGCAACACTTCTCTGCAAGTATTTGATTCATAGTTCAATGGCTTGAAGTCACAACCAAAGGCTCCCATCTCTGGGGAAACAAACCAATGAAGACTCACAGACAGTGAGTCTGCCAAAGAGTTAGAAACCAGCTAACTCCAGCCCTTTTTGATTCTGCTGATTTCACTTGACATTTGAATACAAAACAGTATCTACTAATGATCTGTGTAGCCAGCCACGCTGGGTGCTGTGCTGTGCTGTGGATTACTACGGACATTCTGTTTTGCAAGAGACTTGAATAAACTTGGTGAAGCCAAAGCCCAAATGGCAGGAGCACTGCGTCTGATTTCTAATAGCGCAGGTAAACGAGCTTTGGAAAAGCTTATGAGGATGTGTGTCTGGATGACAGAGGGGGAAGTTACATTGTCCAGTAGTGCAGTATTGCAATAGCATGCCCAAATTATGAAATCAGGGACATGCTCTTTCAGCTGGGAGTATTTTCCTTGCATACTCCTTACCCCACATGAAGAATCCAAACTTTCAGATCTACTTTGAGATCCTACCCAAGAAACTTACAAATTTATTAACATTACAGCAATGTCGGGGGCATTTACTCAAGTGAAGCACGCATAGGCATCGTTGCCCTTTTCACTTCATTTGCATTAAGCTATGCATTGAAAGATGAGGAAATATAACCTTAGGAACATGTAAACATAGCACCAAGTTGGTACGTTCCTGTTTGAGTGATTATGTGACACAGTGAAAAAAAAATGACCAAACTGAGACAGCTTGCCCGTAAAGCACTGTTGTCAATGTCCCCCTGGTTGAATGGAGGTGACCACAGCATAGTCACCAATCATTTTAAGTTTACCAGCTATCTTTACGCTTCCATACTAAATACGCGTTGGGAACCTGAAATGCACCAGTTTTCACGGAAGTGCATGGTATTAGAAATTGTCTCATTTCCTTTTCCCAAATTGGTATCATGTCAAATCCTACCTCCTGTGGTGGCATATTTTTCCTCTTGCTCTGAGCATTATTTTCATGCTAGTCAGTGAGTGGTATTTTGGCAGGCTCTGACATGGCCACGGGGAATATCTTTTAGAGCTGTACCAAACACACACCCCGACCCCAGCCTCCAGCCTTCTGTCCCTTCGTGAAAAGGTCAAGGGCTATCTCTCCAACTACTAACTGCCATTTCTTCTTTTCATCAGAAGCAAAGTCGAATATAGAGTAAGCTGGAAGTGTGTGAAATGCACAGAAGTAAATCTGGCCAGATGAATTTGGTGGGCTTGAAATTAGAGAAAATAAAGAGTGATGAAAGCCACAGCACAGGGACCCATAATTCCACCGAGAAACACCACTTTACCTGTGACAAAATCAAAGGCCCATAAAATCCTCCGATCAATCCTCCCCCTGCTGTGAAAGGCCAGCAGTGTAGCGGGGAAAGCTTCCGGTGTCACCGATTGGCATAAAAGGGTTGGTTGACTCAGACGGATCGAAGGGGTGTGCTGCTGTGAATATGCAGTGTGCTCAGCCTATGAGGGAGAACAGCATTTTAAGGGCCTTATGCATCTTTTCCTAAAAAGGAAATAATACTTAAATGACAAGGTTGAAACTGGGATCATGAAGCTCTGTGTGTGGAGACACCAGGTGTGAAATTTGGTTCCATATCTGCGCATTCTCTTTTCCTGTCTATGTAGTTTTAATCTGAGACAAGGACTTCACCTCTCCCCAGAGCAGGGGCTGAGCCAGGTGGGAAGGGCTCGGAGAGGCCTGTCCCGTAGGGCACAGTGCTTAACAACCAACATCCTTTACAATTGTCAGCATGGAGCCGAAATAAAAAGCACAATTACTTTTAGTTGGTTTTATTATTATTTGTTTTTGTTGTTTTAATACTCTGCATGTAATGTAGAGTGGCCTGAACCCAGGAATAGTGCCCACTGACCCTCCTGCCCCACCCACCAGAGGTTTCTAAGCTGTCTCTAAACTTCCCATCTGTGACTTGCATATGATAATTGTAGCACCTGCCCCTACAGCTTGAGAGCTGTGAAGATTAAATGTGAGAATGGAGGAGAAAGTGTTCTCTAACTCTCAAGCAAATTGTAGCAGTTAAGCCCATGATTATCTGGAGGTGTGGAGCAGAGAGAATGTGAGGGAAAAGGGGGGCTCACTGGTGTTTTCTGACTCCATCTCCCCTTTGTGTTTAGAATCCTCCTCTAACCCACACGTGCTGCAGAGAAAGTGAGTAGCAATGAGATGAGATTCACTAGTTTGAGAATCAGCTTCTTAAGCATCTTCTAAGCAGTTTCTCAACCTTAGCATGGTCGGCCTTTTGGACCATATAACTATTGGGGGGGTGTTCAATACATTATATATTATAGTGGCATCCCTGGCACCTCCCTCCCCAAGTTGTCACAACCTGAATTGTCTCCAAACTTTGCTTAAAGTCCCCTAGAGAAGGCAAAAATCACCCCCGATTGAAAACAACCCTTCTAAAGTAATGTCAGTATTTCAAAACAAGAGGGTCAGAAGTACCAAAATAAAAGAAACCAGGACATTTACAGAGGAGTTGTTTCTAAATAATTTCAAATTAACTTCTTTAAAAGGCAACTTAATTCTGTATTTTAAACTGCTTCTATGGAGTTGAATTTGACCTTGAATGAGAAATAGCATCTTAATATACCATTAAGCCATAATGATTCCACTGGGCTCACTAAGAAAATCACTCATACATAATAATTTCCCCCATCTACAGTCTCCGTGTACCTGCTATAAAGTGCCACGCTTTATGGACACAATAGATCAGAGGTATTTTGGGAGAAAATGGCTCTCATTGCTCCATTTTGATTTGGTTCAAATATTCTACAATCTTTATATGAAAGCAGCACTAAAGCATAACTTAGATCATCGCGCTTAAACATGGGATTGATTACATAGTGTTATTCTGCTTCTGGCACGGGCATTCTTTCTCTTAATTCTATCCTTTTCCCTCCTGGCTTCATATTTTGTTTTTCATATATTAGAGTTAATGAACTAATGAAAATTGAACTGACTACTAAAAATCTCCACATACCATTAAAAAAAGGAGAAATTACTTTAAAATTCCATGTGTATTACAATTAAAAGCCCAAATCTTGGCCCAAACTGTAACCCCTAAAGCATCTAAATGGCATGATTCAACAGTGGAGAATGTTGGTCACTGAAACCACTGACACAGATTAGAATAATGAAGATAGTACACAGATGCTCTGCGGTCCCTCTCAAATCATGCTAGACACCCAGGTGAACTGCTTGATGAGACCTCAGAAATAACTAGACTTATCCCCTTCCACTGTTTCTCATATAGAATGTCTATTTGCCAAGTAAATATTTCATTGTACAAGACTCATAAATTGTAGAACTAAAGACCACATCGGTGGATCAGCATATAAAACAACTTTTTGTGCGTATATAGAAGCCTTTCATTTCTTGAACAAATCTATGGAAATCATACATCTAAAAATTGTGGAGGCTCATTCATTTGAAAAACAGGCTGCAAGAGGCATTGATCCTGAGCCATAATTTCATAACCCGAAGCTATCCTAGCTGCCATAATATCATTCATGTATGAGATATTCAATATGGGTAAGAAATGCCAATATTAAAAAAAAAAAAAACAGTAGGCATTCACCATCTCAAAGGGCAAGTGTGTTTCCTGATGATGCTTGTGGAGGCAAATCTCTACTCTGCTGCCCTGTGCGAGTGACTATTCTTTATCCCACTGTCTCTTTCTTCCAGTGCTTGCAGAGGGCTTGCATGAACCAGAAACTGCTCAGTGCTCACACATAGTCCTGAATGAGTCAATCTCCTGCCCTCTAGGATTTCACAGACTTGGGGAGGAAAGAGGCATATCACAGATTCTTGCCCTATGTTGTTAGGTGCATTGTGGCAGAAGAATGAGAAACACGTAAATATACACAGAAGACAGGGGAGGAAAGAGTTCCAGGAAGAGCAAGGAACAGCATCAAAAACATGAAGTCACAAATTATGAGTCTGGCACTGGGCTAAATAGTATCCTTCCAGAATTTATGTCTACCTAAAACCCGGAAGATGACTTTATCTGGAAGTGTGGTCTTTGTAGATATAATAAGCTGAAAAAAATCATATTGGATTAGCCCGTGCCCTAAAATTCATGCCATATAAAAACAGGAGACAGAAACACACACGCAATACACATACACTCAAAAACACAGAAGTATGCACAGAAAGGAACACTGTAGGGGCAGAGGCAGATGTCAGAGTGATGTGTCTACAAGCCAAGGACACCAGGGGAGAGTCAGGGAACAGATTCTTTCTCAGCAACCAACCCAGACACCACCTTGATTGCAGATTTCTAACCTCTAGAACTTTGAGAAAATACATTTTCATTGTTTTAAGCCATTTATGGTAATTTTCTACAACAGTCCTATAAAATAAATACAAGGTCAAAGAAGGAATTATTGGACTTACCCCATAGTCATCCTACATGTCACCAATAAGAAGGATAATTGTCCTGTTCATACCTAATAGTCCTTACTTAGCTAGGCGGCAATGCTACTTACTACTCTCTTGTAATTGTTTTTCTGTTTATTCTATCAATTTGTTTTGACAAAAGATAAAATAACAATAAATTAATAGCTCTCCTTAAGTAATCTAAATTCATGCAGAACTTGACTTATCCCTTTGTTCCAAAAGTTTTCCTAGCTACCTATGTGATGATGAATTAATAAACACTACTAATAATTATAACAGAGCAGTCTGTGTTACTGTATGGAGCTGTTCAGCGCTTTTGAGAAGCACCTGGGGAGCTGTTTTAAGTAATGATGCCAGAATGCTGGCCTCCAGAGAATCTGATTTAATTGGTCTGGTCTGATTCTAGATCATACATTTTTTAAAAGCTCTCCAGGGTTTTAGAAGTGCAGGATAGGTTGAGAGCTACTGATACAGAGCAAGACTTTACTGAAAGCAGACGTGCTGAAGCAAAGACTGTTTTATGACTACTGACAACACTAAACTGGTAATTTAAGAAAATAAGAGAGATTATTATAAGAGGAATTTAGTAAAACGCAAGCACAAATGCAGAGACTAATGAAGATTTTCAATAAGGAAATCCTCATGACTAATGAAGATTAGTCTCTGTATTTGTGCTTGCGTTTTACTAAATTCCTCTTATAAACTTAGGCGATATCTTACTCTGAAATTATTGTAATCAAAACCGGGGAAGATAAGATAATGGAATTTAATACCTTTCTGGAACCTGCATCAGAAAGGTAGCAACATTCCATTGATATGGGGCAGAGTAGGCCAGAGGTTGGAGGGAGGAAGAATGGTTCACCCAGACCGGCAGAAGTAAGGGGTAAGAATTTACAGATAACAATAAAACAGTTAGCATCCTCCTACCCTGTTGGGGCAAACTCTCCAGAATAAACAACTAAACAGAAGGAAAAACATGACGATTTGACAATATGCATTTTGTCAGGAATGTTTATATTTCTTTTTAAAAATACAAAATGTCAGTTTGAATTTAATCATTTTTTATACACATAAGGTACTTTTGAATATAGAGATGAAGATATATTTTTGACAGCTTGAAATAACTTTCTCATTTTCCTTTTTGGGATAAGCGCTGTTGTTTCTAAAGTTGACATAAAAGGAAGTCATGAAAATCAACAACATGTCAACATTTGGGCGTCAACAGGAAGTTATATAACTACACATAAGATGAAATATCTGTGATTTTTAGAAGTATACATCCTTAAAAAACATATACTACAAAAAGACTGAATCAAGCATAAAAAATAATGAATGTCCACATAAAACATTAGGAGGAAACGGTTTTAAAAGTATATTTACTAATAAAATATGTTCAAAATATGTATGAGAAAAACTACAAATGTCTAGTGAAAGAAATCAAAGTAGAATCAAACCAATAGTCTATCTTCATGGGTAGAAGACTCCCAGCTTAATCTACAGAAGCAATGTACTCTCTATTGAATCCCAGCAAGTGAATTTGTGGATTTTGACAAACTTATTCTAAAGGTTACCTAGGGAGGGCAATATTCTGGAATAGTCAACACAATAGTGAAGGGGAAAAGCCAAGTTGGAAGATATATAGCACCACCCAACCCCAAGACATACAATAAAAGCAGAATAATTGAGACAATGCAGTATTTACTGGAGATGAGACAAATAGATCAATGAAACAGAAAAGGGAGCCCAGAAACAGACTCACATAAATATAGTGCTTTAACAAAGAAATAAAACCATATGGCAAATAAAAGAAAGCCTTTTCAACAAACGTTGCTGGAACAACATGCCCCCCCCAACACACACATACAAAAATAATCTAGATATAGATCTTACACCCTTCATAAAATTAACTCAGAATGGATTATATACCTAAATATAAAATGCAACACTATAAAACTCCTAGAGGTAACAAGAAGAAAAATCTAGGTGGGCTTGGGCTGGGCTATGACTTTTTAGATATGACACCAAAGGCATGATTTATGAAATAAATAATTGATAACCTGGACTTCATTAAAGTTTAAAATTTCTTCTCTGCAAAAGCTACCGCTGAGAGAATGTAATGACAAGCCATAGACTTGGAGGAAACTTTGCCAAAGAAATATGTGATAACGGACTGTTATTTTGAGTATGGAGAAACCTCTTAATACACAGCAAGAAGAAAATAAACAACCTGGTTAAAAAGTGGGCCAAAGGTCTTAATAGGTAGACCAAGAAGAAGATACACACAAGGAAACAAGCATATGAGAAGATGTTCCACATAGATTTCCTCAGGGAAATGAAAATTAAATCAGCAATAGACTACACATCTATTAGAATGGCCCAAAGTCAGAACACTTAGAAATGCCGACAAGGAAGTAGGGCAATAGGAACCCTTATTCAGTGCTGGTGGGAATTAAAAATGGTGCAGACACTTCGGAAGGCAGTTTTGGTGGTTTCTTATAAAACTAAGCATACTCCTACCATAGGATCCAGCAATCACCACTGATATTTACCCCTAAAGCCGAGAGCTTACGTCCATTCAAAGACCTGCACCGAGGTATTGATAGCAGCCTCTTCGTAATTTGCCCAAACTCGGAAGCCACGGAGCTGCCCTTCAGCAGGTAAATGGATAAGTGAAGTGTGGAGCATCCAGGAAGTGGAATATTATTCATCTTTTAAAAAGGAATGAGCTACCAAGCTTTGAAAATATGGGAATAAAGTTAAAAGCATAGTACAAAGTGAAAGAAGTCAAACAGAAAAGTCCTTATAGTATGTGATTTCAACCGCACACACTCTGGAAAAGGCAAAACAATGGGGACCATGAAAAGACCTGTGGTTGCCAGAGTCTGGGCTTGGGGTGGGATGAATGGTGCACAGAGCTTTTTTAGGGCAGTGAAAATAGTATGATACTGTAATTGTGGATGCAAATCATTATACATGTGGCCAAGCCCACAGAATGGACCTCAGGAATGAACCCTAACGTAAGGGAATAAGTCCCGGTGATAATGATGCGTCCATGGGGGTTCATGTCTTGTAACAAATCTACCACTCTGCTGGGAAATCCTGATCACAGGGAAGGCTATGTGGGGGAGGGGAGTGTATGAGAAATCTCTGCACTTCCCTCTCAGTTTTGTTATGAACCTAAAAGCTCACTAAAAAATAAAGTCTGTTTACTTTTAAAAAGAATAAATCTTAATATATTGTACTTAAAAATGTTTTTTTTCTTGTGGATTTTCCTGCATTCATGATGGCTGAATGACTTACGAATGGTTTGGGTCTAACCACCTGATCTTAGTACAAGCCATTTGCTGTACAATAACGTGTGTTGACACTTTTAAAATAAATGATACTAGTAATTTCCTTATGTTTGCTTCATATCTCTGTCTTCATCTCATCACAGGGTATATTAGTAAAACAATATAATCCAACATTTTTATTAGAATGTTAGGTATTATAAATGGGATTCATTAAAACAAACATTTGGATAATACATGACAGATTACATTTAATGATTAATAGAATAAATATTACATTTTTAAAAAGAATCACCTGAAATTCTTGTGTTAATCCTATTACCTAACCTCAGAGTAAAAAATGCTTAGATTATTAATAAAGCAAAACATACTCTTGTATTGTTTCCTTCTATGAAGTTTCTGTAATTATAGAACAAGAAATAAATGCTCAGGTGTTAACAAGTCATTACTATTAAATTGCATAGTCTAAAATACCAAATAAGAATCTAAAAAAACTAAAATGGGTCGATATAACGGCTATATAATAAACCAGAGGCTTTTAAAATAATTGTTCATTAAGAGGAAATCAGTGGTAGATACTACCTTTAAAGACAAACTAATTAATAGTAACCGATGGTATGTTGCAGTGTTCTAGTAACATTATTTGGAATCCAATGATGCCACGGACCTGTCAAGGAAATTATTGAGGAAATATACAACTAACTGTAAGAAAAGATAGATTTAAAATTACATAAAATTAAACTAAAACAGCTTGTGAATAATATTTTCAAACTGCCAATATAATACATGTTGGGTTCATTAGTCTAAGAAATTTTAGAGGATGCTGAGAAATGTGTAAATACTAAACATATCTATTGAGCAGAAGGAGGTTTTGGTGCAAATCATCATGGATCTTCACACTTCCCTCTGGAGGAAGACTCAAATCCCTGTAGACTTAGCTCCACCTGACGCCACATTTTACCAGCCGTGTGCCAGCACTCTTATCTTTGCACGCACAAAGAGGGTTTAAGACAGTCTCAGCAAATACACCGAGGCTAATGAGACACATGATGACAATTTAATTTAACACGTTGCTAGGCTTTAATTATTAAATGTGAGGAGTGGCCTTTTTCCCCCCAACTATTGACCTGAGACAAAATTTTTTCTCATTAGGAGTAGGCTAAAAATCAGGACAAGAACATTAGTAGATTATCATCATTTATGTGGACCAATTTTACTAAGAAGTAAGTGTATGCAAGCAACTAAAATGAAATTGTTGAAACTGACAAGGAAGGCTTCAGTGAAATTATATAGACAGCACATTTTGGATTTCAGACAAATATCTGGATCCAGATGTACTGGATGTGACTCCATCCCGGGCTGTGGCAGGATTGCTATTCAATGCCTACATTTGATACATTTTGTACAGCACAGTAAATAATAATATATTCAAATACAGAAACCATCTACACCATGATGAAGACTTCGAAGAACTAAGAAACTCAGCAGGATTTTTAAACTGCACAAAATCCATTGTTGGTGGTTAAGCCCCTCTCATTTCATATAAGTAATATCAGATTGTTCTTGAATAAAGAGATGAAATAGTTGCAATATTTCTCTACAAAGCACACATTCTGAGTAGTCTATAAATCACAGGTCAGGACTGAACTTCTGATGTACAAGAGACTATTCATTACATTTTGGGGTAGATGCTGTCTTTATTTTCTCTTCTCTCAGAATACAAAGGCTTTGGTTTCTATAATTACTTTCCATTTATCCCTATTTGAATGTGAATGAAATTTTCTATTAATTAAACCTGAATTCACTCTAATTGGTAAGTTTAAGACAATGACAGGGAATAAATTAAAGCACATATCTCAACCAAAATAGGTCTGGGAAAAACAGACACATTATGTGACAATGAAGCAATATTAAGAAAGCAGAACCCACAGATTACTCAAGTTCAAAGACAAAAATAAATTGCAGTGTTAAAGTTAGAAAATAAAAATTCCCCTTTCAAAGGTAAATTTTTGGAAAAAAACCTTTGAGGGATACAGCTTAAAAAATCAAAAATGATTTTCCTACATGGAGGAGAAGGAGGAAGACTCACCCAAGAATCCGAATTCTGAGCTATATTTAATAATCAACTTGCCTTAATATTTATAATCTAGCTATTTGTTGCTGGTTTCTAAATATTAAAAACAAATAGGTAACAACAACAACAACAAAAAAAAACTATCAGAGAGTCCATGGATCCATTGTTTTAGATTAAGGTCGAGTTGGATGATTATACTTAATTGGCCATTTTGTATGACTTTTGGACTGGTGTTTACTGATTGGCTTCATTCCATCCATGAAGCAGGAGCTAATACCCATTAGTTCATATCCATGCGCATCCCACATTTTCTTCTCTTCACACCCAGAAGGAAAAGATTTAAAAATTCAGCCTAACATTTTAAGGCATATTGAATCATAAAACTTTTAATGCAAGGAAATCCCTTAGAAATCCTCTAACCCAATTTCTTCATTTCACAGATGAGTAATCAGATGCCCGGGGAGAGGAAGTCTCTGCCCAAGGTCATTCAGCAGACAGATCCGATTTCTGACTAATGACAGGAGTTATGCTCTTTCTTTCACACCAAACACTTGTGGATATTTTATTTTTCCCAATGATGTAGGTGAACAGAAACTGTGAGGACAAAGTTATTTGTGAGAAATGACATGAGAGTTCAAAAGAAGAGTTCAAGTTAGAGTGATGAAAATAAAATGCCAAAATAAAATTGGGTAGAAATTGGCGTGAAGTCCTCCTCTAATTAACCAGACACACACAGACCCCTCACAATTTCACAGTTAGATGATGGAGAAGGTCAATCTCAAGAGCTTCTGGCAAAACAACTGGTTGCCAAAAGACTAGTTTAAATGGGTTTCACGAACCCAAGTGGAGAAGGTGACAGTTGACTTGGTTTGGAGGCAGAAGGCTTGTACTAAAGTCCTAATGTTGACACATTTGTGGCCATCATCTGAATGTTCTCTTTAATATATTTTTTTAATATATGCCTCCCTACTCAATCATATCTCAGAGGGTGGTACTAGGCCTCATTTACTCTCTTCTATATCCTAGAGTTTTGCACTGTGGCTAGTGTCAAGTAGAAACTCAGTAAATACATCTTGAATCAGTTATTAGGTATGTGACTAACCCTCTCTGAGCCTGTTTCCTCATTTGTAAAAAGAACAACCCAGTGTAGTGAAAGTGCTTTGAAAATTCCGAGGTGCTATGGAAATATAAGCAATTTACTATGACTGATAAATGCTACCAATAACGGTTAAAGAACATTACTTGAAACAATGTATCCTGAAAATGCTAAGACTAGCAGAATGTAGTGGTTTCCAAATGTTAGAAGAAGTATTTTATTAAAAAGAGATTGGACCTGTTTTTGTACGTTGTTCCAGAGGAGTAGATTAGGAACCTACTGGACAGACGTTTCCCAACACAAGGGCAGTATCTACAATAATTAGAATGTTTTTAGTAAGTCTCTTTCTATTCTTGGAAACAAGTTGAGACCCTGGATTTCTTACTTGGAGTGTGTAAAGGGTTGAATAGCCTGTGGCAGAGTAGGGTAGGGGCAAGGGCTTCAACCTGAATCAAGTTCATTCATCATATACCAAACTCAATGCTTGTTGTAAAAGCTTTCACAGGTATCTAATGTGGCCAAAGGGGATTACACTGGTCTTGAATTCCTGCCTACCGCACCCCACCTCATCAGTGGAGATGTTTAAACAGAAGCGAATATGGATAAAAGAAACAATGTCACATTGTATAAAGACTGGAGAATTTCAAGGTCACATCCAGTGGAAAGTCTATGAATACAGGATAGAGAAACTGAAACTTTTGAAGGTGGTGATGGATACAAGAGCTTAAAAGAAATTGAAGAGATATAAATTCTCCTTTTTTGCTTTCCTAATATAGAAATTAAGCAATAACTTGTATTGGCTACACTTCTCAACTTCCCAAAATTCACTTAGGGGGTAAGAATAATTGTATATTAATACATAAACATGTCAGTTTATATATACATAAACATACAAACATTCAAATATACATGGTACAATTATATAGAAAAGTTCTCAATTTACTTATTTAATCAATCTGGCATGTGTGTGAATTTGATTGTCAAATGCATTAACCCACAGAAAACTTTTAGAGATTTTTAGAACCTTGAATCAGTTTAGAATCTGTCTTCTCTGTGAGAAAAAAAATGAATGTATGTTTTAAGAAAAACATTTGGCCCACAGATGATATAAGGGAAAGCTTTTCCCTTTTAAATAGCTGCTATTTTTAAAAATGGAACTGTATCAACTTCTCCATAAGGAGAAAACACACTCATGTGAAGAGCTGAGAAATTCTGAGAGGCGTGGGTGTGTATATGTGTGTGTGTGTGTGTATTAGAGTTGCCAAGTATTTTTCTCTTACATTTAAGCAACACATTTTAGGAAACACTTGCAGTTATTTCCCCATGCCTGGGTAGATTAGTCTTCAGGGAGGATGATATTAGGGGAAAAGTATAATTATGCCCAAAGAATTTCCTAGAAGTCAGCAGGTAAGGTGAAATGAAATTGGAAAGGCAAGGAGGGCATGTTCTCCTTGATGCTAATATACACTTTTATTTGATATTAATAGTTATCGAGCCCAGAGGGAAAAGCATCTTTACCCTTTAGAATTATTCATTGCTACCAATTATACGTGTGAGCTAGAATGTTCAGACCACATTCTCAGTCTTCTCAATTAGAAATACTGGATTTCTAAGAGTCATTATAATATACATTGCATGGCGATGTTTTTCCAAGATGAAGGAAATTGCGTTAAAAGCCTTATACAACTCCCTGAAATTCAAAACCAGCACAGGCAACAGAGACTACCTTCTACAGTTTAATTTTCTGATTCCCATGGGACATTTAACAGTACCATTGATATTGATGAAAATGACACACAGGTATCCAGAAAAGATGTCTCAGCCCTTCCATACTTCCTATTATTACCGGTGGGGACATCTTTTTGCATCATCTCCCTCCAAGTGAAAGGTTGTTATTCAACTGTGTGTGTCAGCTAATCGGTCAGAACGCGGAGCTATTAAAATTTAGAACTGGGCTCTGGAAAGGTAGTTATTCTGTGAAACACCAAAAGGAACATCGTGTGGTGGTAGCACGGCCATCTTAACCCGGAGCCGTAATTATCAGGATGCCTTTCTCTCCAGGGTATCGTATGGGGACACAAAAATCATTATCACATTTGTTTTCTTTTGAAACTTGTCATTCAGGGACTCCTTTTTCAGTTGAGGGATAATACACAAAATCCCCTCCCAATTTATACAGATCAGTGTCAGACCACAGCTGGTAAACAGGCAGCCTTCAAGGCTGACCCCTTGAAAATGCAGAAGGCCACAGCTCCAGCTGGAGTTGTTAAAAGTCAAGAAGGGCAGAAGAAAATCCTGGCTGCAGAGCCAACCCCACACTCCTGGGCTGAGATCTGGTCACACACGTTATGTCTGCAGCTGCTCTTTGGGGTGATTTTTTTTTTTTTTGTACTTTTTTTTTGGCCGGGTCTGGGTTTGAACCCACCACCTCTGGTATATGGGGCCGGCGCCCTACTCCTTTGAGCCACCAGCACCGCCTGGTAATTTTTATGTCATACCATTTTAGTCCATTTGGGATGCTGTGACAAAATATCATAAACTGGGTGGTTTATAAACCACATTCATTTATTTTTCACAGTTTTGGAGGTCTGGTAAGTCCATGGTCAAGGTACTGGAAAATTCAGTTTCTGATGAGAGGTTCTGGTCCACAGATGACGTGTACTTGTTGTGTCCTCACATGGTGATAGGGTGAGGGATGTCCCTCAGGCCTTTTTTGGAAGTTTGCTAATTCCCTGCATGAAGGCTTCACCCTCATGACCCTCATGACCTAAACTAATTCCCTGCATGAGGGCTTCACCCTCATGACCTAAACAGTTCTCAAGGACTTCTGTTCTTTGGCTTCTTATTATAATTAGTTCAAAAAGAGGAGTGTTGCACACTTTTTCAGGCTTTGTATGTGTACAGCAATGTGGTCTTAATGTTTTTGTTCCCCCTCAAACTCACATGTTGAAATTGTCATCTCCAAGGTGATGGTGTTAGGCGGTAGGGACTTCGGAGGTATTTGGCGTTTGTCTCATCTCTTCATTTCACTTCTAAATTCCTGGCCTTGCACACCACTTTTTTGTTTGTAGCCCCTCTTCTCTTGATTTCTCTTTATGGTAGTTACGGAAACTTTCTCTGTTTCATAAATGTTCAGTCCTGCCACTAGTGAGTGAAGGGGGGCTAGTCATTAAGAACAGTCATTTGTTAAGATACGGATCTTTGTTAGGCAGTCTTTGTAATATCATAATTGGCAAAATTCAGAAATTTTTGTGGGTCTTAGCACAACCATGTGACACTCCAGGCCACAACCATGTTACACTCCAGCACTGTCACCAAAAAGCCAGGTTTGACATGTGAATTTAACTGGCACTGTTTGCCTGCTCTCGGGCAGTCTTTCCGTTGTGTCCGTAACTGCAAATGAGGATGGCTCCCTAAGGGAAGCCTTTGGGAGCATGAACGCATAAACATCTGGGAATCAACTCTCTTTCAATTACATTAATTATCTACCATGTGCAGGAGAAAGTTTTGAATCTAAAATAACATTAATTCAATCTCAAGGTTAGAAAGAGATTTTAAACTTCCTCTAAACCTCAAATGCCCTCTAAAACCCCAGAGGGGAAAAATCTAAATGCATACTGTAATGAAATTGTGATTAAACATGTGAAGGGAAGCATATCCTTGAGCTACTTGGTAGAGTAGCTGATAAATCAAATAGCTGTGATTCTTACTTCAGTAAATGAGGCAAAGAAAGATGCAGGATGCCAAAGTATTTACTTAAGAAGTGGTCATGATATATTATTCTTCACAGGTGGAGTTGTCTGCCTACACTTGCTTAAAACTCAAATAATGTTCAAATTGTGCTGGTCCTTTCTTTGAAATCTCATTCATATTCTTCTGCTCTAAAGATGCCCATTACTATCAGCTAAGCCAGCCTGTGGTTCACCTCTTGCCAATACAACTCACACTGGGCGACTGTCACAACTCCACTCCCAGCATGGTTTTCCTTGTGAGACCTGCATCACCTGGTCTCGGTGTGCAGCCAATGCTCTTCAGGTGCTTCTTCCCACTGACAGCCTCTTCCGGCCAGTCAGGTGGGGTCCCTGACGGCCTGGTTCATGCAATGTGCTCACTGGCCCCTGTCTTTGCTCTGCCCCTGACTGTAACATCCTTCTCCTTCTCTCCTGCTCCCTGTTGGCAAATGCTTTTCACCCTTAAGCTTCTTTTAAATTCTTCTTCTGGTAGGAAACCTGGCTCTTTTGAACCACGTACACTATCCCCTTCTCAGCAAAGTGTCCATGAATTCTACTTTGGATGTTGAATATGATTGTGTATTTCTCTGTACACGCATGGTTATATGTATAGATAGACACAAATGGTAACTTGAGCAAATAGCTTCTACTTCTTGTGTTTCTTACAAAATACTTGAGACCAGTTTCTTCCCTGGGATTTGAGACCAAGTGTTTGAATTTCTCTGTCTTCATGAAATATGCCCCGAAACCATTGATTAGTTACATTTTCTCTCCCTTCTAGTGAGAACTATCAGTTAACAAAATGAAAAACTAAAAAGTCATGGAAGATGTCAGGGAATCCTGTTATCTACACTCCCTAGCTTCCTAATCTCAAATTACCTTCCTTGGTTATCTCCAACCCTCCCCGCTTATTGTTATATGATAGTTATCTTTATATGATAAAAAATCATTGCAAAAGGCCAGAAGCCATAACTGGGATCAAAGTCAGGCAGACAGAGATGCCATTAATACATATTAACAATAACATAAGTTCCTTCCTAATTTACAAATCAGAACCTAGTTTCAGTATAATCAAAAACTGGTGGCAAACCTAATACTCAAACCCGTAGAAAGGCTCACATTTCCCATTGTTCTAATGTATTTCAGGGACTAATGAGCCTTTCCAAAAAATACTAATAAATAGGAAATGTTTCTTAACACTATTTTAGATTAAAAAAAAGTTGTGCTGAAATGTATGTGAATTTCATTTTGAAATATGTCTTAAGTATTTCTCAAAGATGTAAAAAGCACTTGACATAAAAGACAGATATATCAATAAATGTGCATGTATCTAACCCAAAGTTATAAATATCTTGGATTAAACTGTTGATCTGAATATCTCACTGAAAACCCTCCTGTCACTATTAGCTTAATATGTTCATATGATGTCCAGTGGTAATTTGACTTACTTAATGTATCCCAATAGTAATGTGACTATGGTAGTTCCAAAAGGAAGCCAGTACATCATTTTCTAGCCAATAGTCATGTTGTGAAGGAGCAATGGGATAAACTCCAGGACCTGCATGTTACTCTACTAATATTTTCTGGATAAATTTAAAGTAGTATCTCTTTATTTTCAGTGAATGTAATGCCCTGATAAACCTCCCTCCTCTGTGGTTCTATGATAAAATATCACGGGTACCAACTTTGGAATCCAGTTTAACTGAGAGTCATTTAATATCCTCGAGCATCAGTTTTGGTGTGTAGAATGGCTAGGATGGTGGTGGTACAATACCTACTTAAAGTTGAGCCAGGCTAAAATGATTGATTATTAGTAAGTTGCCCCACTGGTTTGATTGATGGGACTACCACGATGGGCTAACGGGAAACGAGTTGTAGAATACCATGCACTTTGTGGGGGCACGAAGGCGTCCTCGTTTCCTTTGCTACCCCCTATCTTTTGGAGGTAATTGTTGTTCACAGTATCTCGGCAGCCAGAAATACTGCTGCCGATTTTATAATTTTCTAGCAGCCACTTGGAAAGCACCATATGTTCTAATTTTTTCTAAGAAATTCTAGCAGCATCTTAAAAAAAAAATAAGAATTCATTATGTGGATGCCAATCTACAGCGTAAAGTCTTTGTGACTTTTGTTCTGAAACATGAAGTCACAGTCCCCTCGCTGACTGGTGAAGATCAGTGTACGTCTAAGTAACGAAAGTGTATATGGTGGTGCACAGTGGACCTCCAAGCGAGAAAGGTGTGGGGCACTTAATATATTTTTTCTGTTTATTTTTTTAAACAAGCTCTTTTTCAAACCTTTTCAAAAAATGCTTTTTCCCCTCCCCCTTCAGACATCGAAGGAGCTTTGCTGCAGTTTCCCCAGAAGAGAGCTCATAGCCCAGCACTGACCTACTGGCAAAGGGTCAGGGAGGAAGGCAGAGGCATGGTAGCAGGACGGAGAGGGTCAGTGAGCGTTTCTTTAACTGAATTGAGGACTGCTAGTGTCACACCCCAGCGGACAATGTGACCCTTTGTTCTAAAACCTCCAGTAGCTTCCCATCTCCGTTAGGTCCACAAGCCCTCACCACTACTGACAGCTCTGACCCTGCCCTTGTGCACCTGCCCCCACAGCCCCACGTCTACCTTCTTGCTAATTTTTGTACTTGTCACTGATATCATGGACACCTATGTGCTGCCCACTGACCAGGCTTCCTCTCCCCAGACATCCTTCCATGGCATTCTGCTTCTCTGTCTCTCTCGTTCCTGCTCTCTTGTATCCCTTGAGTATCACATCTGAAATAGAGCTGCTCCCACACAAGTCAAGTCATTCTCTTATTCTGCTTTATTTTATTTCAAAGTGTTTTATTACTGCCTGAATTACATGTATTTTCAGTTTGTTTGTTTATCTTTCTCCCACTTGTCTATGATCTGAAGAAGAGAAGACCTGGCCTCTTTTTCTGTGTATCCTCTGCTTCTGGAACAGAAGACCATAACAGAGACTCAGAGACAAATGAATAAACAAGTATTATGTACACATATTGAATAGTAGACTCTCCATGTTGTATTCTCTCAAAAATGCAGGAAAGATTCAGGGACTGACATTTGCCTTACATGCCACAGGCCTCCTTGATCTGCATTATCACAGCTAATTATCAAACAAACGTTGTACAGTATCCTTCACCCTGATTTTATAACAAGAGACTCTGATTTTAGAATTTAACTTGACCACTCTAAAGGGAAACACCTAAAAAGTGACTGCCAAGATTTTAGATTTAAATCTGATAATTTTGTCTCTACATGACATAGACATAAAGTAAGCTTTAAAGACATTTAGAGAGGTTATAGACTTCACTAAATTTTACTTAAGTAGTTAATATATTACAATGTAATTTTGATGCGGAAGGTGGGATGAAATGAATATTTGTGTAAGCAAAGAACCAAATCAGCATTTGAATCAAAAAAGCCTGATTTCTTATTTTCTCTGGTTCTGCTGTCCAACTTCCCTTGAAAAGAGGCATCCCTTAAGATGCAGTGTGTGTGCTTTTTGGCCTGTGGAGAGTTCTTTCTTTTTTTTTATGGCCTCACAAACTTCATTTTGCATTTCTATGATTGACCTTCCATTTGCATTCCAGTCTTGTCTCGTAATGTCTAGTGAACATCTTACTTTGGGTTTTTGCCATCATGTCCCCAAACAAAGTCAATATTTCTCTTTGTTCCCAACTGGCTCCTTGTCCTGAATTTTCTTTTCCAATGGCATCATGGTGCTGGCACTATTAACACTATTTGGTTAACTACTTGACCAAATAGTTGTTGTGTCCTATCAATTCTTTTTTTTTTTTTTCAGTTTTAAAATCATTTACTAACACAACAGATTTGGTTTCAATTGCTCTTGTCCACACTCACACCCACAACAGGCACCCCAGCCACAGATCTGCTTTGCAACAAAAGGCCATATAGCCAGAGATGGCATTTTCCAAGCCAAACTTTAAATAGATTTAAAAAAGTAATTTCTAATTTTACAGAATT
>CAUYRH010017699.1:0-24523 GCA_963574655.1 Perodicticus potto
AACATAGCCTTCATGGCTTTTTCTTAGTTATTGTGTTAAGACATTTATTCTACATTTATTAAATTTTACATGTACCCTTGTAAGATGCACATAGGTGTGGTCCAGCAATTCCCCTCCCTCAACCCATTCTCCTCCCTCCCCACCCCCCTCTCTCCCCTTTCCCCATATTCTTGGGCTATAATTGGGTTATAGCTTTCATGTGAAAGCTATAAATTGGTTTCATAGTAGGGCTGAATACATTGGATACTTTTTCTTCCATTGTTGAGATACATTGCTAAGAAAGATATGTTCCAGCTGCATCCATGTAAACATGAAAGAGGTAAACTCTCCATCTTTTTTAAGACTGCATAATATTCCACAGTGTACATATACCACAATTTATTAATCCATTCATGGGTCAGTGGGCACGTGGGCTTCTTCCATGACTTAGCAATTATGAATTGGGCTGCAATTAACATTCTGGTACAAATATATTTGTTATAATGTGATTTTTGGTCTTCTGGATATATACCTAGTAGAGGAATTACAGGATCGAAGGGCAGGTTTATTTTTAAGTACTCTCCAAACATCTTTCCAAAAGGAACGTATTAGTTTGCATTCCCACCAGCAATGTAGAAATGTTCCCTTTTCTCCACATCCATGCCAACATCTCTGGTTTGGGGATTTTGTGATGTGTGCTAGTCTTACTGGGGTTAGATGATATCTCAAAGTAGGAGGCATAACCTGCAAATATCTTCTCCCATTCTGAGGGCTGTCTGCTTGCTTTACTTACTGTGTTCTTAGGTGTGCAGAAGCTTTTCAGTTTGAACAAATCCCAGTAGTGTATTTTTTTTTTTTTTTGAGACAGAGCCTCAAGCTGCCGCCCTGGGTAGAGTGTCATGGCATCACAGCTCACAGCAACCTCCAATTCCTGGGCTCAAGCGAGTCTCCTGCCTCTACTTACCAAGTAGCTGGGACTACAGGTGCCCACCACAATGCCTGGCCATTTTTTGGTTGCAGCCGTCGTTGTTTGGTGGCCCAGGCTGGATTCGAACCTGCCAGCTCAGGTGTACATGCTGGCGCCCTAGCCCATTGAGCCACAGGCGCTGAGCCCCAGTAGTGTATTTCTGATGCTGCTTCAATTCCCCGGGGGGTCCTACTCACAAAATATTCCCCCAGACTGATTCCTTCAAGAGTTTTCCCTGCACTTTCTTCTAGTATTTTTATAGTGTTGTGTCTAAGAATGTTATTTTATTTTAACAGGTTGATCCACCATAATCAGTTCCAACCCTTATGCCTTAAGTGAATTAGCATCAATTTATAGTAAGCAAAATATTTGAAAGAGAAAAAATTACTAAAAACACACTACTAGGGTATATACTGAGTGTATACCATGTAGATGCCAAGTTACCAACCTATGCATAGTGTAACTTCTGTTAGCACAGGCACAGCCTACCACAGCTTGAACACTCTCTCACTAAGGCAAATTGCACTCTCGCTACCTCCTCTGCCAGAAAACCTGGGACCTAATATGGTTCTGTTTCTCAGAAGATCAAACCAGCTACCTAGTGGCAGGTGTAACACATGGACCCTTCCTAGAGGAGAAGTGACGATTTGTCCTCACTGAATATGGTGTATCTGGGATGGGGGTTGACCTGGCAGAGATGCTGCTGCATCAGATGGGCCCAAGGGGAGTGATGTTTCCTTGGCTCCTCCCCAAGGCCATCATTGACCTTGGTCCATGTGTCCCTAGTTTGTAAAGTCTGTTGCTTTTATACCTTGATCATTTCCTCATGACCAAATTGGCTAGCAGGAGCACCAGGCCTGAGTAGAAGCTCTGGTCTTCGCGCTGGCTCACCCACTGCAAGAAGCTCCATGAACACAGTACCTCTTTCTTGTCCTATGAGCAGGATATAGGAAAACTGTGCAGAATTTAAGAATTTCAGGGCCTACGCTTTGATGGACATTTGGCCCAGTTTCCTTGTGCTGTCTGGGAAAGGAGATCTGGAGGGTTCCACCTACACAAACTCACAATTTTGCTTATTTTCCTTTCAAGTTTCCTTCTGAGGCCAAGACATTGGGGAGATGAATAGACTATTTATTGCCCTGGATCAGGCCATCCCAGTCTGTCATTGCGCAATGTGTTTTTTATGTGTGAACTTGGATGCCAAACGAAGAACCCTGAGAGGCGGGGGTGTGGACGGGGGAAATGACACCAGCAGCCAGTAGGAATGAATGGCCTTGTTTAAAGACTGATGTAAAAGATGACAGGGTCATAGTAGGCTCTACCCCAAATATCAGCGGGCAACGACTAAAAGAAAATAAACAATTCTAGAATGAAATATATGGAAGACGGCACCCAAGAGGCATTAAATAAAGTTGACATAATTTAATCAGTTGGGGTTCACGTGTGCTCTCTACAGCCAAAGGGGAATTTGTAAATACAGTGAAGAGTCAAAGGAGATGTGAGACGATGCTGTCAAGTGAGAGGGAGCCATGGCTATAACAAACATACACTGAGCCCACAAAAAATAAATCCAAATGCCCTAAGTGTTGAGGGGGAAGAATTATTTTATTAATCACTTAAACGTAAAGATGAAAATGTCTAGTAGATCCATTCCATTGAACTCAATCTAATAAAGAAGAATTGGAGAAAGTTTCAGGGATGGTAAGGTTGGGGTCTGGGTCAGGGCAAATGAGAAAGGGAGCCACCCAAAATGCACAGTGACGACTTCGGGGAGGGTAGGGATGGACTGACAGCAACTGTTTTCCCTCTGGCCTGGGAGTTTGTAAGCACTTGCATCTCATCTCCTTCTCATACGTCCTCCCCTGCAACTGATGGACACATCTTATTTTTAACTGGAAGCCAGTCAAACAGGAGATAATTTTTCTTGTCGTAGTAGCCGCTGTTGTTTCTCCTGAACAACTGATTCATTTGTGCCTTGTAGATTTGGGACCCCTGGAGCTTGCCCTGTTTCTCCTTTGTTTCAATTGCTCCAAACCTAATTGATGACTCATCCTTCCCAGAAGCTTTGCAGAACTTCATTCTCATGAGTGCACTTTGTGGACTCCTCTCATGTCTGGCTCTGCATTATGTCCCGACTCTTCTCTCCAATTTCCTTACCCCTCTCTCCTATATTTACTTTATGTTTAACAAAAATATTCTACATAGATTTTAAAAACTACCTTCAGTATTCTGACACAAAGTCCTATGATCATTTAAATAAATGGCATTCATAATTGTGGTGTATAAAATGTTATTTGCCTTGTTGTGTCAGCTTTGTAAAGAAGGACATTTTTAAAGTGAGATCAACAAAAGCAGAAATAGTTGGATTGGAACTTGGAAGAAGGATTCCCAATTTCTTGCTTTGACTGGTGGGTCGCACTTCTCAGCAGGAAAGGAAAATATTTTAGATCTGTGGTCAAGTAGGATCCTCCATTTCATCAGAAGCAGGGAAAATACCAGGGAATTAAAACAAATTCCACCAATATTTTTAGAGTCCTGTATTTCAAATGGGCTCCATGATTGCTAATATTTAAGGCTGTATATTTTGAAGTCATAAGTCATAAAATAAATTACATTATTTTCCATAACCAGTTATACTATTTTCAGAGCACATTATGTTCCAGAGGGGTATCTGAGGCTAGACCATTAACTTCGCAAACTCATCCTAGAAAAGGGGCTATGTGCCTTGTTGCTCAATATCATTCCTGTCACCTTCAAAGTACTCCCCTGGGGAAGCTCCACCCTGATGCCAGCACCTCGCCCACACTTCAGAGCACTTTTTCTAGGATGCATTGTTAGACCTCGTACAACAGCTCTGATGGCCATTCCAGAAAGAGTCCCAGAATTTCTTTGAAGGGGGACTAGGTGCTGGCATCAGCACATAGCTTCCCAAGGGGAATGTTTCAAAGGTAACTGTAGGGACATTCAGCCATGAGTTACTTAGCACTTTTTCTAGGATGAGTTCGTGAGCTTACTTGTCCAACCTTATTTATTTGGTTCTGTTTTTCACCTGTTTTATTTAAGATTGCATTATTATAGTCTTCACTGTCCTAACATCCTCATCTTAATCCCAGAGACAATTACCAATTTTGTGTCTATCCTTCTAGATGTTTTCTAAGTATACACACACACAAATCCGTGTATCTATGAGTCTGTACAGCAGCGGTTCTCAAAAGTGGGTCGCAACTCACAGGAACTGTATTAAAGGGCTACAGCATTAGGAAGGTAAAGAACCACTGGTCTACAGAATGGATATTACAGAAAAAGGCTTTCCATTTTAAAGGGATCAAATGGATATGCCACAGTTTATTTACCCTTTCACTTATTTGTTTAATGTTTTCAATATTTTCTCCCACTTGATTTCACAGCTACAAGAGGAAAACAGACAGTGGCACTTCAGTCCCATGAATTAACACAATTTGTATGTTCAAGTCCCATATTCCATATTGTATCTTAACAAGCCAGCAGATCTGAATTCACTTACTCTCTCTTTCATCTACAAATTCATCGAGAACACAGATGGTCACAAGGCAGAGGCTTCATGGTCCCTGGACAGGACTGCGCTCACCAACATGCATCCAGGTGCTGTATTCACTGCATTACAGTATGATTTAATTTTGTGTTAAAATTGTAATTTCCGCTAACGGTCACCAGAGGACGCCAATCACCCAGAGCATTCAAATTTGTGAGCCCGGAGCACAGCTGACAACAGTTTACCTCCCTGCTTGCACGTGTTTCTGCTCACCTTGGTTGGTATTTTCTAAATTAGATTTCATTTTTCACCAACAATGCAAGAAAAGTGCTTTACACAGTTCCTTACTACAGAAACACTTAGTTATTTTTATTGTCCCTCATCACCCAGTTTAAAAAAAGAGAGAACCATCCTTTGCTGTGATAGTTTCCCTAACAACTATACCCTTGCTCAGGTTCATTTAATAACCGTGCAGTGCAGAGTTATCACACCATTCCCAAAAGCACTTTGGCCTTGAATTGCTTGATTAACTTCAGAATAGATGAGTGGCTCTAGCTAAGCACACTAAAATGCTTATTTTTTCTTTTTTTATTCTTGGCTACACACAGTGGCTTGCACCTGTAATCCCAGCACTTTGGGAGGGCAAGGTGGAAAGAACACTTGAAGCCAGAAGTTTGAGACCAGCCTGGGCAACATAACAAAAACCCACCTCTGTTAAGTAAGTAAGTAAATAAATAAATAGCTGGGCATGGTGGTGCATGCCTGTAGTCCCAATATTCCGAATGCTGAGGCAGGAGGATCACTTTGAACCCAAGAAATCAAGTAAGCCATGGGCCTACCACTGTACTCTAGCCTGGGTGACAGATTGAGACCCTGTTTCTAAAAAAAGGTTTTATTCTTAATTTTTATTAACTATATGCATTTATTATATACCCACCCAATAAAATATGTCGTGCAATATACACATTATACATACTTTTTTCCTCAGGGGATTAGGGGAGATATCCTGGAAAAATTACATTTTCTGGTAACCAAACCCACAAAGGCAGACTTTTGGTCAACATTACGCTTGTTGTCACCTATAGATGTTATTTAAGTATGTCTGGGCCAAGAGCAAAAGGACACTTTCTCTAACACTTTGTTCAAGAATGAAGCTATGGAGCGATTACAGCAAATTTCCTTAATTTTCCATTTTTTCAAATATTTTACACAGGTAAACACAGACAAATGTATTTTTATTTAAATAGAAAATAGACTTTCTGAAGTTTACTAATGGCGATAAAAATTCAAAGGCAAAGAGTAGCTAGCAAAAGGCAGTAAGCATAGAAGCCACACGGTGGCGCTATTTCATTGTAAATGAGAAAGGTTTTAGCAATCTGCTGAGGACAGTCGCCCCTGAAAACAGAAAGACCGCGAGTATTGTCAACCCCCCTGTTACTCCAATTTGAATTAGAGAATCCAATAGTGTTTAACATTTAGAATTGATTGCTATAACCTATCTATCCAATTAAGCAGCACTAAAATGCAAACGTAAGGAGTATGAGGAAATCACCACTGAAAAGTGGGTTTGAGAAATTCTACATCAAAGTTCCATAATGTTAACTTATGCCACTGCTTTTAATAGGAATATTGCAAGCTCTCCCTGGATGTACAAGGCACTTTCACTTTCATTATTATATCTTTCTCTCTACATGATCCAGTGAAGCAGGCCAGGGAGTTTTATCTAATTCACAGCTCAGGAAGCTGAACCCTTTCCTGGCATTCAAAGATTACAAAACCTTCTGTAGCACTGAGGAGCTTTGTGTGTCCTGATACCTCACTGGTGCTTGGGAGAAAGTATAAACCCAGCAAGCACTTTGCTAAACCACTTTGGAACTCTGGCTTTTATGTTTTTCCCACAACCCACCCAGGCAGATAGTGTTGTATCCTAAGGTTTCTTTTCATTCCCCCATCACCCAGGTCAGAATAGCAGAGGAAGTGCTGATCCTGAAGAAGACCCAGCTTCCTCCACTGCCACAGAATCCCCAAGGAGCCTGTCTTCCACCCCAGACGTGTAGAATGATTTATTATCTGCACCCGTCAGCTGTGGAGCTGAAATCTGCATCCTGAATCTAGTCCCGCAGGACAGGGAGACTGCAGCAAACAAAACACCACCCACTCATTTCCTATTCATGGAAAAGCCAATGTATAATATGATTACATACATGATGGATTGGATCTGACAGACAGTATAAAAGGCAAGTCAGAGAACATTAACTGGGGAGTGGAATTTTCAATGATATTCAATGTCCCTTCTAGTCAACAGGGAAGGAGAGAAAGGGGAGGTGACATATGCAAAGGGACACACAAGTAACTTTTAGCATCAAACTTTAAAATGAATGTCACTACCAGGCCAGGGCTCACTGGGAATTTGCCCCATGCCAGGTGCCTTGCTGTCTGCTAGAAATGTTTGATCTCTTTTAATTACCCTTGGTTTACAGATATGGAAAAAGGGGTTCCAAGAAGTGAAGTAGGCCCAAGGTCCCTGGTAAGTACTGAACAGGACTTGTACCCAAATCCCACCATGCACACCCAACTGCTATGCTTGTCCATGAGCTATCCTGCCTGGTAGCACGCTGCTGGGACACTCTCCCTGATGGTGGTCAGGACCCACCTGCACGGACAGAGGCTGCTTTCAGCTGCCAAGCACTCTGAGTAGGTGGCACCTGAGACTAGATATAGAATTCTAAGAAGCAAAGGCAGCTTAAGCTTCAAGGTTGTTCTTTATCATTGGCTTTTGTGAGTTCCGGGAGGAGTCAGCAAGTGGTCCAGGGGAAGAGAGGACACCAGGTTGCAATCAGAAAACATTTCTAATTGGGCACTTTCGGCAAATCTTTAGAACCAAAAGGAACAAACCTCCAAGTCTTCACTAATTTTAGGTGATGTCATTTTTCACTCTAAATAAATATTCACTTTCATAGTTACTTCTGTATTTGTAATTTTACATTGCTTTTTAAGAGAGCTGCCGAAGTCACATAAGTCTCAGGCTTCTTTGTCAACCTGTCTCTGCCTGTGCCTTTTCCAGTTGTTGAATATGTTGCCTATTATTCCTTGAAAAACTAAATAATTTCTCACAAATATAGATGCCATCATGGCTGAGCATAGTGCTCGAAACATAGATTTCCTAGAAAAGGAGAGGAAGGGCAGAAAGAAGGAAGGCAAGGAGGGCGGAAATGAACAGGATGTCCTGTATCAGTAGCTGGTTCGATACAAGGAAAGCAAAGAAGTCATCACTGTACTGTTAAGAGCACATTTTTGTTATTGTTGCTGCCCAGAATAGCATCGTCAAAGTTCACTGTAACCTTAAGCTTCTGGGCTCAATTGATCCTCCTGCTTCAGCCTCCCAAGTAGCTGGGACTACAGGCATGAGCCATGGCAACTGGCCAAGAGCACTTCTTTAAAACAAAACAAAAGGCACACTTTCTAAATAGATTGGATTTCTTCTTTTATAATAGTTCTAGAATACTTAAAACAGTTTCAATAGGCCATATAATAAGAAGACAAAAGTTTCATCTTGCCATGGACGCTGTATGGCTAAAAACAGGATCTAGACTTTGTTCCTGCAGGATTTTGGTGTTTTGCTAACCAGCAATCAGTCATGTGTTCAGTCATGCCTTCATCCCACTCCTCCAGTTAAAGGGTGTTGAAATTTCTTAAACAACTGGGGCATTAGCTGTGGAGGTTTCCCAGGAGTCACTTTGGCTGCTGTAAGTGAGCTGTGGCTCCTGTGGGGGCGCCAGAGCTCCCTGAACGTGGAAACTGGAAGCCACACCTACCTCGCTGGCGCAAACTACCTGGGCTCACATTCATTCGTACCACTCATCCTGACAGGCCTGCTAGAGAGCGCCTTACTTTACACCTCCATAGATCTCACCTTTGCCTTTATAAAGAATTTATAAGCAGAATATTGGGGTTCAGATTCATGTTAATTCTGGGTGTAGAGGACAGAGTAAATAAAATGACAAAATTAAAAGGGTTAAATAACTTTCGGAAATATAAACAAATATTCACATAGGAGATTGCTATTCTTTCAATTTATTTTTGTAAAGCATTTATGCATGCATTATGGTTTTAAAACACAGACAGCTGTTTAAGCCATTCACATGGAAAGAAGAGAAGGGAATTTTTTTTTAATGTGGGGGCAGGGTAAAGGGAGTAATGGAATTCCTTCATCTGGTGTGCATTCACATAAAGCAGAAATAAAGAAGTGCATGTTTATCCTATTAAGCCTATAAATCTTAAGGAAACCCAGCTGCTGCCCAATCCAAAAGCCTTTTGCAAATTTACTGTTCAGAATATCGGACCTTCCAGGCTCTTTGTTATTTGTTGAAATGTCCTAAAATCAGAAGTACTTTAATGGCTCAGAATTGCTTTAATAGTTCCAGTCTGGAATTAAACATTGTGGTCATTTGTTTTAATCAAGTACTAAAAGAAATTCTGGCTCCCACAACCTTAAATAAAAATTGCATTTTCTGGAAACAGAAAATACCCTTTACAAACAAAAGTCAGTATCTATTGTGTATTCACCATCTGTGCTGGGATCATGTTTGAGAGTCATATTTTGGGACAGTGAAATATACACAGATAAGTGAAGCGCATGTGTAGATGCAAAGTTACCTTTAAAAATTCCCTCCTGACCAGAAGGCTCCACTCCACAGGGTAGCATTGTCTTTATTCTCTCAGATTCCATCTTGAAAAGAAACAGCTGTCCTTGGAGGGCATTATGGGCTTCCGGTTTACACAGTGTCACCCATGGACGGAAGTAAGCATCAGAACAGTCCCTGGTTGTCTGAAATTCAAGTAGGCCTACGAAAGCCCTTAGGATGACAAGTACAGGCCTTCGTAGGCCGGGTCCTGTCGCGTTGGGGTTCACTAGAAGACCTGGTGTGGGTGGAGGGCGGGTGAGGATAATACAGTGCCACTTGCAAAATAGGTCACCCCACTTTGGAGGAAAGACATCGGGGCAGTGTTTGAGGTCCCGCTGAAAACTAAGAACAAGGACAAATCACGTGTCTCTATTTGTTCAGCGGAGTCGTGTCCGTTTGTCATACAGCAACTCTCTTCAGGGCGTTCAGAAAACGCTTCTCCTTGGACACTACGGAGCCGGCTCAGTGCTCGGAATTCTCCGCACGAAGGGGAGGCTGGGCGTCCCAGGGAGCCGCGGGGGGTGCCTGGGTCCTGGGGCGTGGAGGTGGGCTCGGCAAGGAAGAGGTGCGGCTGGGAGCCCGGCAAGCTGTTCACAAGCCGCGGGGCCGGAGCGCCCGGGAGCTTTGGTCCCCGCTCACTGCCCGGGCCCCTTCCCTCCCGGGCTCGGTAAAGCCGCCTTCTTCCCAGGGCCTGTCTTCTGGGTGCTACGGCAGGAAGTGACCACCAGAGGGCAACGTGGAGCGGTACGGCGCAATAGAGGGCCTGAGCAGGCTGGAAGAGCTGAAATGGTAATGGGCCCACAGGCCGGTAAAGAGGTAAGGACGCGTGCTGAGGATGCTTTCCAACCCATCTTCTCCATAGCCCTGCAGCCCTCAAAGGTCAACAATTAACTGAACGATAAAGTGCCTGTACTGTTCACCCATCTTGTTTTTTTCTCTTAGTTTCTGAGAGTTGGAAGGAGTTTTAGAGACTATAGAAGGCCTCAATGTCAGAACAGACTAATTTCTGGAAGCCTTCACTGCACCTAAGCCCAAAGGATAAGATCAAAGCGGTGGTTTTCGACCAGGGACGATTTGCCCCCCAAGGAACATGTGGCACTATCTGAGATATTTTTGGTTGTCAAGGCCGGGGGAGGGATGGACGTAGACACCCACGTCCGGCGGTGCAGGCCAGGGTATGGCTGCGCCGCAGTGACGAATCACACAGCGCTGCTACCTGTGACAAAGCACTCTCTGTCTCAGAATGTCCATAGCACCGAGGCTGAGGAACCCTGGTCCAGAGTGACTCCACGGCCTGTAGATGTGTCCCTTCCGAACCAGGTGTAGCCCAGTCCTTGAGCACATCCATCCAGGCACATTCTCCTCGGCTCCTCTGTACCCCTCCTACAGAGTGTACCCCTTCCCTGGGGACGCCTGCTGGGGTGACTTTGCGTGTGGAGGGAGAGAGACCCGTCCTTCTGATTCTGCGGCACAGAAAGACACATTCACTGCCCAGCATGTGCCCCCCAGGGCCTGGGCCCACAGGGCTTTGGCTGTGACTTCACAGGCCCCCTTGCAGGAGCACCAACTCTGCCTAGTCTAGGCGCTCTGCTCTGGAATCCGGCCCCCACTTACCAGCTGTGTGACCTTAAGCAAGTCGCTCAGACTCACCTGTAAAGCGGAGGTGACAACAGCACCTACCTCCTGGGATGTTATAAAGAGCAGATGAACTGATAGAGTAGAACCCCCATGGCTGACCACCTCCCTACTCTGACCACCTCCTTACGTTGCCCCGACTTCCATAGACTGTACGTGTCAGTACAGCAGTCCTCGCTCCTTACGGTGACCACCTCTGTATGTTGACCAGTTTGCTACAGTCCCTGGGGTGGTCAACTTACAGAGGTTCTACTGTATTTGTCTCTGAACACGAAAACAAGTCTATTTAATTGCTTTGTACACATGCCATCGAGGAGAAAAAAGAGTGAATCTCCTATGGGAGAGAGAGAGGGGAACGCCCACGCGCCCAGTGGGCCTGTCCCGTAGTGGGGTTTCCCCTTCTCCTCTTCCCAGCCACTCACTCCGAGGGCCTGTGCCACATCTGTCTCCCTTCCTTTGCATTTCATTTTTTATAAAAACTTCTTTTGTATATGCCATTATTGCACACCTTATTTTATTAGTATTATTCAATTATTTTCCCCAGAGACAGTGCAGGGTAGTGATTACAAACTCCAAACACAGCCTGCCTAAGAGTGAATCCTGCTCTGCCCTTCCCTAGACAGCTGAGCTGCAGCAGGTTATTTACCTCCCCAAGCCTTCATTTTCCCATCTGTAAAATGAGCGCAATAACAGTACCCATCATTGTAAAGATTACTAAACTTTGCTAAAGAACATAGAGCAGCGTCCAGCACATGATGGGCACGAAGTAAGATACAAGTAAATGAAAACAATATTGATGCAGTTAATGCTATTTGCCCCCCAGCAGCAAAAAATGCAACCCAAATACACCAGAATAACAAATGACAGGAATGGCTGAGGCTAAACTTACAATGCGGGGACTCTAATGTCATTTGTCCATAGTGCTGGGCTTGAGGGAAGTGCTTTCTTTGCTTGTAGGAACATTCATAGTGCATAGCTCCACATTTGGCCCCCTCCTCAATTTTACTGAGAAGGAAACATGAGCACAAAGAGTATTGATGGTTCATAATACAGAAGAAGGGCTGGACCACAGCCTGCCGCCTTTTGACCTGCATTAGGTAACTTCAATCAGCAACCGCAAGATTGATCTGACGTCGTTATTAACCTTCTCCATGACTTGCTATCCAGCTCCCTCACATCCTGAAACAGCATTATGTGCTTATGCTCTGGCCCTCTATGACTGATGCCTCAACAGACACTCAATTCAAAGTACTTTGCTGTTTTTTTTTTTTCTTAAATGGGTTTTACCTTGAATAAAATACCATTAATACTACCGAAAGAAAACTTAGAAAACAATAAAATCAAACAGTAACACCATGCAACTAAGATATTACAGATTTTTTTCTTGAAAAAATCTTCTGTTCTTCAAAGCTGACTTCTTAAATATTCACCCCATCGACACCTTGCAGTTACTGGAATGGGTTTCTTACACTGTTGTAACTCTTGTTGGGTTTCTTACACTGTTGTAACTCTGTCTTCCAATTTTATGAAATCTTAGGGGCAGAACTACAATTTTCAATGCTGTCCTTAGCAGCCAAAGGACAGAGCCAGGCACATGTCAGTTTCCATGAATGTTTTCTGCTGCTTTGGGTGGTGATACCACATGAGACCCAGGCCCACGAGGGCAGTGTTCCCCAGAGCATGGCACATGGACCACTTCTGAGATGATTCTAGGTGGAAAGAGAGATGATTTTAGATAAGACATGGACAAAGTATGAAATGACATTGAATCATATAATGAGAAAGTTATTCCTCACCCAACAATCCTTCAACTTTTCTGATTTCTTCAGGGAGAAAGTCTCCATTTGGTACTAATGTGTCTTGAACATCTCTCTCTTTCTCTCTCATTCATCTCAACATTTTTTGGATGAACTAAAGAAAACCAAGGCTTAGAATGTTTAGCAGGCAAAAATATCTGCCTAGAATTTAAGATTAATGCATTGTTTTCATTACATCTATTTATGACCAATTCTTTTTTCACAGCAAGTGATGATATCAGTCTTCCATTTCCCTTGGTTGGACAGAGGCAGTTGTGCTTAGCAAATATCTCCTGTTCTCCCCTCCACTTTCTGGCCCTTTTGCAGTGAGGAGAGTCATGTCACTGGTCTGCGGAGTGGAAGGCCCCTTTGTCACCTTTGGGCTGGGACACTGACATCTGATGTGTGGTGCTCACCACTCTTCCCCCAAATCAATGACCCTGGATGCCACATTTTGAGATGCTGGCCTTCCATGACAGATGGAGCCTGGATCTGGGTGTTGCCATCTATCCTCAAGAAAAGCTGCCCTGGAAAGTCATCCAATTTGCATTGCATTTTCCATGAATGAAAAGTAAACTTTTGCTTTATTAAGTCACTGTGATATTAGGATTTATCTGTTACAGCAACAAAGCCTATCCTATCCTGACTAATACTTAGTTTTAAAACATAATACTAGTTTTAAAAGATACTGATAGTATTTTCAAACTTTTAAAATAACAGGTGAGTAAATTTAAAGAAAATGTTAACTAAAAACATGGTCTAGAAAATAACAAATTATAAAAGTAATACTCAAGTGCTACTTAGTGTCATAGAGTCTTAGAGTTGATTCTCCAAAAGAATTGAAAGTCACTTCCCCTCACTAGGTTCCCTGCAAAAGTAGGACCACACGGAGGTGAAGAATAGTTCGGGTCTAAAAACAGAACAAAGTGAAATAGCAGTAGTTTCAGGGATCAAATTTGAGCCTCTGCCGTTTTGGCAATCAGCTGAATTAACTGACTCTAAAAAGTGGAGGCGGGTAATTGGAATCCTAGGAGGCTGGAGGAAATGACTTCCCATGATCTAGTTTTCCATGGCAGCATGACACACTGTCACTATCTTCTCTTTTATGGAATGCAGCTTTCCTGTAGCCCCATCACATCTATGGACTGGATGCATGATTCGTGCCACTGACTTCAAGTCTGGTGTTTCTTTGTCCAGTCCTCATTCTCACTTGCATTGAAGTCTAAGTTATTTATTTCTGTGCATTACACCAGACAGGGAATGGATTTGCATTTGGGGGATGATTTAGTATTGATCAAAAGTTATACTGTTTCAAAGTGGGAAGCAAGGCCTGTAGAGTCAATTGCTTCCAATTAATTTCTCTTACTGAAAGAGAGGTCAGGATGGAATTGATCTTGAGCCTTAGATATCTCTGGGGCACAGTGACAAAGTAGGCAAAACAGAAAATAAGTCATTAGGAAATCTGACTCCAACCTAGCTGAGCTGTTTGGCTTTGAGCAAGTTGCTTTGCCTCTCCGTAACTGTGCTTTCCATCCTTACAACAGAAGCATTAACAGTTACATACCTTGAGTTTGTACTATACAAGAGGTGCTGCACCAAGCACTCTGCAAACATAACTCTTAATCCTCGGAAATATGCAGAAACTATTATATTATTATCTTCTTTTACAGACGAGGAAACTGAGACTTGATTGGAGAGGGTCAATCATTTCCTAGAAGTTCCTGACTGGTGAGGCCAGAATGTAAAGTCAAATGCAGGTGGCCTTAGAGCCCTGGACCGTCCCAATCCCTTTCTCTCAGTGCAAGATGTGGCTTCTTGCTGACTCCTGGTCAGGGTTCTCTGGGCTGTCACACAATCTGTGTTTTAAACTCCATTTGGCCACATGGGGTTAATCTGAATCACCCGCTGGGAGAGGAGAAGTGGCAGCAAGCCCTGCCAGCACCACAGTGCTTAGCAACAGTGAAAACAAGCAGTGTGCTAGAAGGAAGGGAAAATGAGCCTCAGGGCGGGTGGGAGGATGGAGAGAAGAAGGGGAAGGAAAGGGGGCTGCCTGGGAGGGTTTGAGCGGTGATGGGCACATGCTGAGCTCAATGCCTTCTCTTTATTGTTACCTGGGCACTATCTTTATGAGATATCAGAGGCAACAAGGAAGATAGAAAATGAAAAGACCTCACTATCTAAGGTCAACCTTGCCCTCGGCACTTAGGATGCCTGTGGATGCCTGGCAGGCACCAGCCCACAAAGGGCCTGGACATGGACCAGGGAAAGAGCTCAGCTCTCCAAAGCCAACATAGAGCCCCCAAAAGGAGACAATTTCAGATTAATAATACAAAGCCTCAATGAAGTCCCCACTCATCCGGGAAAGAAAGAATGGGAGCATCTCCAGCTTCCAGCTAAAACATGTGGGAGGTTAAAATAACTTGCAGTCTGCCCAAGGTATATTCCTTTTGTTTGAGTGACTTTAAAACATCTTAAAATCTCCCCCAAATCTTCATGATTCTCAAGATCTATGTTGTAATAGGTACTTCATGAAAATTAATTAATCAGATGACATTTTGCTTAATGTAAGAAATTTGGGGAATGATAAATTTTAAGGAAAGATTTGTTTCTGGAACATCAGGCTGGGTCCTAGGAAGCTGGAGTTTGCAGAAGTGCAGAAACTACATTGTGAGTTTCAGGAAGTTAGTGAGAATGTCTTCTCAAAGGAGTTCTCAAGGGAAAACAGGTAAACTACTGTGGATAGAAGACCAGAATGTGTCAGTACTGGTCCTTGACACTGAATGGCTGTGTGTGTTGGAGGATGCCATTTGTGTATTCACTCATCAAACACCTAAAGCACGGGTGGCAGGGGGCGGGGCACAAATGGCACCATCTGGCCTTGCAGTTGCTTTATTCTGGCTTGCAGTGTCTCTGGGGAAGAATGAAGACTTAAGAAGCCACTTAGCACGGTCCATGTTGTGTGTACAGCGTGGGGAGGAACAGGAAGATGTTGCAGAAGGATGAGGAGCTCAGCATCACAGGAAGGGGAGAGAGGCATTGCTGGAGAAGGAACTTTATGCCCCAATTTGTGATGCGGCTCTTCTGGATAGATCACGTCGAGAACATAGGGAGTCTGCAGGGCAGGGATGTGGCAGGAACAAAGCTGGAGGTGTTAGATAATTGCAAAACTTCATCACCCTATCCCATTTACCCACTGAAAATTTCCAACTTATGGCCCACCCCCAACAGCTCTTCTTGCCAAAGCAATAACTCCTTATTGGCTATTCTACCATCCCATCACCTCCCCTAACCGAACCTATATAAGGTGCACTTGTCTTTTGCTCTCTCTCTTTTCTCTCTCTGCCCCTCTCTCCCCCATATCTACCTCTCTCCTCTCCCTCCTCTCTCTCCCCCACTTTCTCTCTCTCTCTTTCTCCCCTCCTCCTTAATGCTGCTCTGCAGCATCCCCCGCGAATGAAGACCTTTCGTACAAGTCTTGGTGGTCTGTAATATTTCTGCCTGTTGAGTGCCCCCATTTCAAGAGGCATAAGCCAGGCTCAGACTCAATAATTGAGACCTGGGCGATGAGTTAGGGTCTGAGACAGAGTAAGGAACAACATACCCTGGTGCAGGGTGGGGTAAGGATGAAGGTGAAGAGAAAGACATTAAAAATGGCAAAAGAAGCATGGAATATAGAGTATGAAAGTGTCAAAGCAAAATATACCATGCGAAAGGGAGAAAAAGGAGGTTGCATCTTAGATTGAACATTTGAAACATGTTCTGCAGGAGGCAAGAGAATAGGCCTTGCTGGTAGCTGAGAGAACCTTCCAGAAAAATTTATAGGACCTGGAGTACTATCTGAGTCCATTTCTTCATTTTACTATAATGAAATACCCAGGACTGAATAATTCATAAATAATAGAAATTTGTTTCTTATAGTTCAGTGTCTGGTGAGGGCCTGGTCTCGGCTTTCAAGATGATTCCTTAAAAACTGAGTCTTCACACAAAAAAAGAGCAAAAAGGGCCAATCCTCAACCTCTTTTATAAGGTTATTAATCCCATTCATGGGGGCTCTGCACCTCTCAAAGGCCCCACCTCTTGCTATCATCATATTGGCAATTATGTTTCATACACGAATCAGGGGGGACACAGTCAGACCGCAGTTAGTACCAAGGGAAGAAATTTTATTCTCATAGCTATGGAAATAATGAGTTTAAATCTTATGATCCAAACAAGCAGACTTCAGTTTTTAAAAAGACCATTTTCACAGTTCTATAGAGCAGGCAGGTGGAAGAAGTCATTTGGAAAACAATTGCAAAATTCCAGGAAAGACATTAGAAAGGTCAAAATTAGAATGGGTGGGGGCGGGGCGATTGGGATTTAGGGACAAGAGAGGGAGGGGAGGACTCGGAGCTGGCAGGGCAGCTGCTGCGTGAGGCTGGCTGGGGAGGGGACGGAGAGAGGACGGAGGTGGCAGCAACTGCTCTGATTCCGCAGAGGGAAGGGTTAAGCCAGTGTTTTTCAACCTCTTTTATCTCATGACACACTTGAACCTGCAGTTCAACTTCCACAGCACACTTAAATTATGTTGATCAAAAAAAGAATTCAAAGAAAAGAATATGCTTACTGTGCTTTGAACTTCTTTCAAAATAATTTAATTAATGATCTTTAGAAATCTCCGCGGCACACTAAGACCCTCTCATGGGACACCAGAGTGCACACGGATTGAAAATCACTGGGATATGGGTGAGCTTTGAGTGGACTGGCCACTCACTATGCCAACCCTCGGATGTCCTACCACTGCTGCCAACGCGCCCACCAGGACAAGAAGGGAACCCTGGCTGCCAGCGTCACCTCTGCACATGCTTCGGGCCAGGATCTCTCTCCCCGTGCCCCACAGCACAGACCCCCATGGGGAAGGATGGACTCCACACCACCAGCTGGACCCCACACCGCCAGCTGGCAATTCTTTTTATTTTAAAAGGAACACTTGTTGTAAATGAGACCACCCATAAAAATACGGACCCCCCACTTTGGGTACAAATCAGAGGTGATTTTATTTACTCCTCCGCAGGGGGGGCGCTGCAAATAGGCAGACGGCCCAAATCAGATGGTCATTTATTACATCTGTACAGATGGACTGCTACCCCCCAAAGGCAAACGGCCCCTAAGAGAAATGCAGGCAGCCTTTTATACCCTTTTTGTGCTGATGTGGCAAAGCAAGCATGTACAAAAGCAAAACATGGCGGGTTACAGGCGGAGTCACTGTCAGGTAGTTGGCTCAGGGGGTAGCTGCGTGGCGGCTCAGGGGGGTAGCTAACTCAGAAACCATGAGGACAACTTGGAAATCCCAGGACCTGGGCAACTCAGTTTCCTAGGAATCTCTGCTTGAGTGAGTTTTTACCATTGTTTAGCTGGCTAGGGAGGTTGAGGTAAGTTTCTCATCATTGTGTTTAGACATTGCTAGGGAGTCAGGGAACTCAGAGAACTTCCTTGTTAGAAACCTGTTCTCAGAATTAAACCAAAAAGGGGGGTTTGAGACAGATGAGGACTCAGGCTGAAACAGTTAGGGGCCTTTAGAGGTCTTCTTGCCCGGTCAGTTACTACACACTATATCCTAAAAGGTGCATAGCATTGAAAATTCCCGAGTGAAGGAGAATGCCCGGCATCCATCAATTAGCCAAGAAGCCGCGCTTTGTTCCCAATGCATGTGGACAACACAGCCATTTGGATCAGATCTGCTCGGGCGGGTTAATTTCTTTTCAGATATAAATTGCTGCTGTCCTGAACCCACTGTGCTGCCTTTCCAGAGACATACCCCATTCTGTGTTTAATGAGTTGGCAGGTTTGGTAGATGCAAAAGATATTTCTTTGATTGCATACTCAAGCTAAAAAACACCCTGCCCACTGGTGCACAGAAATGATCAGGTGGTACAATATAGAACAGGACACGAAAAGCCACAACGCCTGGGCCAGCTCAAATGTCTAACTGCTCCTGGATGTGGCATTTGCCAGTTCTGCATCAAAAAACACTCGGCCACTGGGAAGATCCGAAAGGAATCCCACAGCCCCCAGGCCAAACCTGGGGGTGCTGACATGTTAGGGACCACCCTGAGGAGCTTCTGGGATCTGGGCGGTCAGGGCTGGCCATGCAGGAGGACGAGCCCCCTCCGTTGTTATGATTGCGTGGGATGGCAGGAAGTCCTCCTTCCCACAGCACGTCTCTCCGTTCAACTGCCAGAATACCCGCCATCGCCTCTCTATTAAGCGGCTCTGTTAAAGTTAAGATGCTGGCTTTTGAGTAAAGGTCAAAGACTGGCTATGTAATTTGGGGGCCCCAGTGCAAAACAAAAATGTGGGGCTTCCTGTTCAAAAGGTAGAAAAGTGCAGTTAAGTAACAATAATACCATTTATTTATTTCTTCTCCTCTGCAACTTGTTATGTGTTCGTAATTAGCTATTTAATGTGCTAAGTAAAGGAAACTTATAATTTTAAGTTCCTAGTCTGAGTATTTACCATCCATTTTCATATGATGCAATTCCTTCTTTAAAGGCAAACATAAGATCGTATACCTCATCCGCAAAATTACCCAAATTGCGGTTTGTATTTCCCAGCTTGTACACGCACAGGTATTTCATTGTCACCGCAACGCTGGAAATGCTGTGTGAAATGAACTCAGCTCGCTTCTTGGCACACGTGTGGTTATTACTGAAGCCGTCCACCTTTGGCTGACTGAACGTAAGGAAGGGGTGACAGGAAAAGGAACTAGGCCCTGTCCTCTCTTCTCCCCTGCCTTCTATGTCATTTCCAGGGCAAGAGGTTGCCTAGTACAGGGACAGAGCAGGTGTAAGACAGGTCATGACAGGGTTCTTTGGTTGTTTGTGGATGCCATTGTCTTCTTTCTGTGTTCAAAGCCAACTCTGGTCTCAACAGAAAGCATGGCCTCTCTGAGCTATCGGTGCCCTCACTTAGTTGCAGATATAACACATTTACTGACATGGCATTTGCCTTCAGTCAGGGAGAAGTGTGTGTGTGTGTGTGTAACAAATTTTACAGAAGAATAAAAGTATATACAGAAAGTTGCATAAGTCTTGAACACACTGATGATTTTCAGGCTAGGCACGGTGGCTCACACCTGTAATCCTAGCACTCTGGGAAGCCGAGGTGGGTAGATTCCTTGAGCTCAGGAGTTCAAGACTAGACTGACCAAGAGTGAGACCCTGTCTCTTCTAAAAAAATAATGGCCAGGTGTTGTGGCATGTGCCTGGAGTCCCAGCTACTCGGGAGGCTGAGACAAAAGGATCACTTGAGCCCAGGAGTTTGGCCTTTCTGTGAGCTACAGTGGTGCCACAGCATTCTACCCAGGGCAACCGAGGGAGACTCTGTCTCAAAAAAAAAAAGATCGGAGCCCATAGCTCAACCGTTAGGGTGCTGGCCATATACTGGTGGGTTGGAACCCAGCCTGGCCTGCTAAACAACAATGATAACTACAACAAAAAAATAGCTGGGCATTGTGGCACGAACATATAGTCCCAGCTACTTGGGAGGCTGAGGCAAGAAAATTGCTTAAGCCCAGGAGTTTGAGGCAATCTACCAATGGCAACACAGTGAGACTCTGTATCAAAAAAAAAAAAAAAAAAGAACCTATATTACCAGCACCCAGATCAAGAAATAGAGCAAATCAAAACCCCCAAAGTTCTAACCCATCCCAGTCACTACCACTCCCAAAGGTATCCTGACCTCAAACGCCAGAGGTTAGTTTTGCTGTCTTAATTCATCTCAATGGAAGGACAGAGTGTGTGCTCTTTCTCCCACGGCTTCATATCCTCAACGTCATGCCTGCAATATTGATCCCCATGTTATCACAAGTAGCAATGACTCATTCCTTCTCGCCACTGCACAGTGTTCCATGGCACGTGTTCCACAGTCCATCTACCGAGTCTACCACTGGTGGGCTGTTCCCAGGTATTTCCTACACTGACGAGGGCTGCTGCCCACGTTTTTGCACATGCTGTCTGCTGTGCTCACCTGCAGGTGCACTCGCTGTGCTGCTGAGGGTCCCTGCATTTAGCTTTAGTTCAGAACACGTGTCCTTCCAAATGACTCCCCATTAAAGATATGGTGGTATCCTGGATTGGGTCCTGGAATTAGGGGAAATATTGGCAAAATTCAAATAACGTCTGGAGTTTAGTTGATAGTAATTCGTCAATATCAGTATCTTAGTTTTGGCGAATGGGGAATGGAAACTTTCTGTTACCTTTGCAACCTATGTGTAAATTGAAAATTAATAAATAACAAAAGTTTATTAGAAAGAAATAAAGTTTCTTTGCACACATCTTGCTAAGAATTACTGGGTTTAAAATTTAAAAAGAAAGCATGGAAAGCATTATAGCAGCCTTCATCTAACCCGCCTGATGAGAGCCCCTACCCCCACCCACCTCCTGCCTTTACTAAGCAAACTAGCTGGGAGAGGCACCTGTAGTCCCAGCTACTGGAGAGGCTGGGGCTGAGTCCAAGAGTTTGACATTGCAATAAGCTGTGATGATGCCAGAAATTCTAAAAATTCCTGATTTCTTAGATCTGCAGTGAGATCCAGGATCAGATTTTTCATAAGCACTCACCAAACCTTGATGAGTCTTATCAGGCACGTTTGAGGAATACTGAACTTGTCTACAGAGGGATCAGCATAGTTCTGAGGGTCGAGTGAACTTGGATCTGCATTCCAGCTTGATTCCATAACTTCTTAGGAAATCAGCAGTAATGCAGTCACAGTGTCAGACCACTGTGACATTCAAATGAGATGCCTGCAAAATATTTTGCACAAGCCAGGCATGCCTAGGTTTGTGATATAGCTGACCCAAATGCCTTATCTTCTGATTTTTACCTCTAAGGAGAATAGAAGAGGTTAGTAAACTGTAACCCTAGTTACTAAATACCTTATACTAAGACCCAGACCCTCTTTCCAGAAGAGACTAACACCAAGGGGGTAGGAAACAGAGTCTTCTCTTCTAAATTCCTCTTTATTTAGAGCTTGCACTTGCTTGTTCATTTCCCCGTAGGCAGTAAACGGACATTTGCTCTTCCTTGTGCCAAATGAGGACAGGATTGGACTGGACACCCGCACAGGCCCTGCATCAGCGTCACTGATTATCTGTGCAGAGGCCCCCCACAGGGATGTGGCTGTGAACAAAACCCTGCTGTGTTCCTGCCGTCCCAGCCAGCCACGCAGTGCAGGCCCCAGAACAGCTGGCACGTTGGATGAGATCCCTCCTTTGGCAGAGCGCAGGAAGCAGTGTGGGCAGAACATGAGCGCCGCTTCGCTTTGGGTTTCATGGGAAATAAAGGGACAGTAAAATCCTTTGGCTGCGTTTGTCTCCTCCTGTTCTGAAACTTCCGGCACATTGTAATGAAAAGAATCACGCCCAGTATTGGCCTCATATCGGCAAGTCCTAATAGAGTGTCACCAATTACTAGTTCCCTGGCCCCTGGTGAAATAATCTGTACGTGTTCATTATTTGTGAACATTTTAGAAAAAATTTTCAAGGCCCTGGAAAGATGGACATGAAAGGCATTGACTGAAAGGCAAATTATTTAAGGGAGAATGAAGGTTTGAGGCCCGAGGTAGATCACGGGCGATGATGGCTCACAGAGAGGGCACCTGCAGGACTTGGGGGCAGGCCAAAGGGGAGATGGAGGAGCATCCTTTACAAAAGATTAACCCCAACCGCAATAGGGACTCTACTTAGCAAATGCAAACATTATCACTGTACTATCATTGTTCATGCTAGAGCTATTCATGACCTTATTGTCCAGAGCCATGCCCAAGATCATGGTAGACGGTAACATCTCAGGGCTCTTTTGCAGGTTAAACAGAAGGAAAAGAACAAAAACACAAACAATCTCTTGAGACTAACCAAAGCAAAAAGGGAGAATTTATTGGGGAAACTTGAGCCCACCCACGGAAGTGCAGCCAGGCTTCACAAAAGTCTAGAAGGAGGATATGGACGTCACCCAGAACCAAAGCAGTAACGTGCCTGTCCAGGGCTAGACAGTCTCTGGTCTCTGCTTCTCTTGACCTCTCTACTTTATTGTAAACACACCTTCTCCTTTTCTAATGTTCTGTTTACATTGCTGAAAATGGTGGCCCCAAACTCCAAGATGCCATCGCTAGATGCCATCCCTAGATGCCATCGACCAAACAACTGAGTGACATTCCGGGTCCTGGGAGAAAGATTCTGTCATGCCCAGCTTGGATCAGGAGTTGGCCAGTCTCGTGAGGTTGTAGAAAGAAGGCTTACAGTCCTTCCTTGGGTGGTAGGGAAAGGGCAGCCATCCTTCAAGAAAGGGGCTTGGTCTTAGTGGATACCTCAAAAGACATTTATAACAGGTAGAAGACGCTAATCCAGAAAGTATTTCTAGCTCTTTTGTTGTCCTCTCCATACCTTCTCTGGTCACCAATTTTGTGTTATTATATATTTGGATGTTGGGATCCGGATGAGAAGGAAAAGAAAATGAAGGAAGATATCAATCAATGACAAACCATTTTAACTTTAAATTTGTCTGGGAATAGACCGTGGAGTCTGCAGAGATATTGAGACTACCTGAATAATCTTTCATCTTTATACACTTGAAATTCATTTTGGATAAGAAACCTCAACTGCTTCTGCAAGTTCTACTATGGAATGGAGGAGACAAGAGTGCACAACTCACGGGCAGAAGGCCCAAGCAGGAAAAGCCATAAACCGTGGCACAGAGGAAGAAAGACAGGGTGGAAAGGTTAGGAATGAAAAAGGATCTGATAGCAGGAAAGCTGGTTCGAATTAATGAGACAATGAAAGCCTTGACATTCTTGATGGATGTCAGTGGTTCAGTGCTAGCTGGACCTTCTGAGGTTACAACTTCCATTCAAACCTCAGTCCTGCATGGCAACCTGAAACCCAAGGCCATGGGCGGTGAGCATGTGTTAGCCCAGCACAGATTAGTGCGGGTTGGGGGGGGTGAGGGGGCCCCTCCAGGGGGGCTGCTTCCTCCCTGTGTTCCATTACCCAGAAGCCAGGTGCGCTCTGGGGGCTGCAACAACAGCAAGTAATTAAGATAAATATTCTTGGCTGTGTCTGAAGCATATTCTTTTATGACAAGAACAAAGGGTTCGTTGAGGAACTAATTTTTGGTGGGGAAAACTGCAGCACCTATTATTAAATGAATGCTTCGAATTTTTGCTTGTTTGTTTTTCAATATCCCCATTATAATTTCAGTTCAGATACTCCGAAGCTCGTGTTTCCTAATTTACTATCGCTTGTACGGTCCTTGGGGAGGCTGTAATTGAATTTTACTAGCATCATTATCATATCTGCCAACAAGCCAGTCTTTCTGAACTAAATCAGTCAAAGCCCATTCATCGGTCCACTTTGCTCCACAGGAGAGGGGCCCAGAGCAGAGGTCGGTCTCCGCTTAGAAAAGTACTGCGTTCCTCTGGCCAGTGGGACTGGCTGTTGTTTGTCAGTGAGGTGCAAATGAACATTTGCAGGAGCAGTAGAAACACACAGGGATACTTGAGGAAGAGAAGAGAAAAATATGAGTCTCCAAAAGGATTGCTCCTCAAATGACCAGATTATAATTCCACTGCAGTCAAAAATAGACAAGCTTCTGGGAGGCAGGGATCTCTACATACTTGGTTGAGATCCAGGAAATTCCATGATGAGATGCTGAAATTCCATCTTTAAAAAAAAAAAAAAAGCAGATGGATAGCCTACATCTTCTCCTTACATCCAAAACAGGAAAATCAAACTCCTAATTTTACATGCATCTTAGGGCTGCAGGGAGCTGCTAAAGCAGGGGTCCTCAAACTACGGCCCACGGGCCACATGAGTTGGTGTGAATTGTATTTGTTTCCGTTTTGTTTTTTACTTCAAAATAAGATATGTGCAGTGTGCATAGGAATTTGTTCATAGTTTTTTTGTTTAAACTATAG
>CAUYRH010017700.1:0-110037 GCA_963574655.1 Perodicticus potto
AAGCCAATTAAAAACATTCAGTGGGGAAAAGACTCCCTATTTAACAAATGGTGCTGGGTGAACTGGCTGGTGACCTGTAGAAGACTAAAACTGGACCCACACCTCTCACCATTAACTAAGGTAGACTCTCACTGGATTAAAAATTTAAACTTAAAACATGAAACCATCAAAATATTAGAAGAAAGTGCAGAGGAAACTCTTGAAGGAATTGGCTTGGGTGAATATTTTATGAGGAGGATTCTCCAGGCAACTGAAGCAGTATCAAAAAAACACTACTGGGACCTGATCAAACTAAAAAGCTTCTGTACAGCCAAGAAAATATAGTAAGTATACCAAGCAGACAGCCCTCAGAATGGGAAAAAATATTTGCAAGTTATGCCTCCGACAAAGGTTTAATAACCAGAATCCACAGAGAACTCAAACGTATTAGCAAGAAAAGAACAAGTGATCCCATCTCAGGGTGGGCAAAGGATTTGAAGAGAAACTTCTCTAAAGAAGACAAGCACATGGCCTACAGACACATGAAAAAATGCTCACCATCTTAAATCATCAGAGAAATGCAAATCAAAACTACTTTGAGATACCATCTAACTCCAATAAGATTAGCTCATATGACAAAATCCCAAAATCAGAGATGTTGGTGTGGATGTGTAGAAAAGGGAACACTTCTGCACTGCTGGTGGGAATGCACACTAAAATGTTCCTTTTGGAAGGATGTTTGGAGAATACTTAGAGATCTAAAAATAGACCTGCCATTCGACCCTATAATTCCTTTACTAGGTATGTACCCAGAAGACCAAAATGACATTATAACAAAGACATCTGTACCAGAATGTTTATTGCAGCCCAATTCATAATTGCTAAGTCATGGAAGAAGCCCAAATGCCCATCGATCCACGAATGGATTAATAAATTGTAGTACATGTATACCATGGAATATTACGCAGCCTTAAAGAAAGATGGAGACTTCACCTCCTTCGTGTTTACATGGATGGAGCTGGAACATACTCTTCTTAGCAAAGTATCTCAGGAATGGAAGAAAAAGTATCCAATGTACTCAGCCCTACTATGAAGCTAATTTAAATGTTTCATATGAAGGCTATAACCCAACTATAGCACAAGAATATGGGAAGGGAAGGGAGGGGGGATGTTGGGATGGAGGGAGAGTAATTGGTGGGGCCACACCTATGGTGCATCTTAGAAGGGTACAGGCAAAACTTACAACTTACTAAATGCAGAATACAAATGTCTTCATACAATAAGAAAATAGCATGAAGGCTATATTAAACAGTTTGATGAAAACATTTCAGATTGTTTATGAAACCAGCACATTGTACCCCTTGATTGCACTAATGTACATAGCTATGATTTAATAAAACAAATAAATAAATAACAAAATCATATGAAAAATAGTGAAAGCTTTTTATAAAGGGTTTCATAACTTCTAATGCATAATTATCTTATCTTTCAGCTATTTCCTCTTGTAGGGAAACTCAGCCCTTATTATTTTCAACAATATGCAAATTAATAAATGCTAAGGCATGGGCTGCTAAATGGATAAGAATTAATTCACAAGCCGTTGTCAGTTTCTCCTAAAACCACTGTTCTTTGGTTTCTAAATATGAAAATAATTTGCCCAATTGCCTTTTAGGATAAGCCCTAATAGTTGCTACTTTTACAGGAAATTAGTGGAAATATTTATTTTAGCATTTCAACAAAGCTTCTCACGGTGGTCTCTGCCAACTGTCACAGAAAATTAGCTTCTATCCAGGCGTTATCAATCATATTAATTGGAATATTAAAAATGCTCTGATTTTTAACTAAGAATTTGTGAATAGTGAAGAATAGCAGAGATAGTTTTTAGGTGAAAGAAAATTGAATTATTTCCCAGGTTTTTTTGTAATTTCTTACTCTTGTTTAGAGACAGTTTCCCTTTTGCCCAGGCTGGTGTGCAGTGGCAGGATCATAGGTCACTGCAGCCTCAAACTCCAGAGATCAGGCCGTCTTTCCAAGTCAGCCTCTGAATAACCAGGACTACAAGCACTCAGCACCTTGAGTCTTGTCTTGCCCAGGTCTTGACCTGCTGGCCTCAAGTGATCCTCCCTCCTCAGCCTCCCAAAATGCTGGGCTTACAGGCATAAGCCACCATGCCTGACTATGTATTAGTTTGTAATCACAGTGTACATATGCTGTTACAAGATACATCAACAGGAGGTGAGTTGGAAAAGGCATTCCATGCCCAAAATGATGTCACGTTGATCTAATCTATAGAAATAGGGCAATATGTAAATTTTACCGTGCCTGTGAGCTGAGCTCATTTAAATGAAGAAAGCCTGAGTCATACATCTTGTCTTTCTCACTGTGCCTTGATCAGCATGTCTCGCTTCTTCAGACAGAGCTGACTTTCACTCAGGGAACCAGGGTTGCACCTTTCCCTCTCCTTGGGATGCTTGGCTGGCAGCTAAGTAAGGGAGTTATGATATTATCAGCAAATTTCCTGCAATGTGTTGGAAGTTCCCTCCCCTTCCCACCACACACCTCCCAGGCTCACACACGACTCCCCAGTCCACCGCACCCCCAACACGGAGCGGGCTGCTCACCCTGCCTTTCCTGGCCATCCTCCAGGCTGCTCTCTGGTGATCTTATTACAGGGGCTGTTTAACTTTCATTTTACCGGTTTTCACTTAGCTAAAAATATGGGGAGAGGAGAAGGCAGTAGCCTTTGGGCTTCGCACTAGACTCTTCACTTTCAGAGATGACCCCATTTACCCTGCACTCTCTCCTTGGATCTGTTGAGTAACTGTCTGATCCCATACTTACAAAATGTCTAACTCATATTCCCGGCTCCCAGCAGGACATGGAATCAATTGCATTCTAAGCATGGTGTCCTATTTGGGGCTGGGGCAGCCCCAGAATTGCTCTGATGGAGAGATTTGGGCATCACAACTTGGGAGTCAGACGGATGAAATGGCTGGGAAAGTGATCTGCCCATGTTTTCTCATAACAACATATTTATTTGAAAGTGGAAATGGAGATCCTGGTGGAGTGAAAATATCCTCAACCTTCTGGGAGCAACAATTGGCATTAAAAAGAAAACTTTCTCCTGTAAGTTATAGTATCTTGCATTATTGACTTTTTTGACATGAGATTCTGTTGGTAGTTGCTGGACACCTGTTTCTAGAAGACTGTGGTCATCCCGTGGTTCTGCTAGAAAGAGCTGAGAGCTAGATCCAGATAATTTTACCGATTTCTTGGGTTCTCAATACCGTCTTCCAGTGAGTGCTACTTTGGTTCTTCTACAGAGATGCACCCAACAATATAAAAACTTATTTTTCAGACCCTGCAAAAGCAACCATCCTTCTCTTCTCGGGAACTTCTCCTCTGCTATTAGCTAAGCGCTCATCTGTCTGTCTTGTGTCGTAATCTTGGCCAATGTAGGTGACAGCAGAGTTTTATAAAAAGAAAGGAAAGGAAAAGAATTGTCTTTTTCCTTTGTTTCTCCTGTTTCCTTTGATTCTCAACAGAATACTCTGATGTGATTGGACAGCCAGGGAGGAACAGCTGAACAGATGCTAGTTCTCAGGTTTGCTCACTGTTTATCATGAGCTCCAAATCTCAAATACAGCTTATCATCCTTTTATCAGTAGACCTTGGCTTAATATCTTTCTTCTGATTCTGCCTACCCGAGATCTGTGCAAAAACACCATTTTATTTAAGAAATACTGTGCAGCATGGCTTACAGATGATAAGCTTCACTGGGGAGCCGAGGGGGTTGATTTGCCCCTGGACACCTGCTCTTAAAAGTTTTGTGGTGTTTTATTGGAGAGTCACAGAGTTCGCGCTTGCTCCTCCAGATATAATCTTTCTCTAAATAACCACCCAATAATGTGTGGTTAGAGATGAGTGACAGGATGTAATGAGAACATTTGTTTGCCCAACCACCGATTTTTTTTCCCAAGGAAGAAATATAAAACTAAATAATTCATGTAACATTACTGACTCCCACACTATCGATTATGGTTGTTGTCATCAATTTGCTGCTCCTGCGGCCATCCCAACAGGTTATTACTTACAGATTATGGTATGATTTCCTGCCAGGATTCTGTTTTTAAAAATAGGCATAAACAATTGGAGGAAAAGTTTAGCACGCCAGAGAGAGAGCACCTTTCCCTTTGAAAATCACATAAGCCGCATCTCCTGTTTTTAATTAATCAGTTGCCAAGAGTTGATCCTAAAATTTCAAGTAGGATCAAAATGAGGGGCAAATGCTAAGACTAAAATAATTACACAGAATTAGGGAAGAAAGTGATCAGACTGAATTTCTTTATGATTTAAGACCAATGCCAATGGAATCAAATTCGATTGTTTTTATTGATATGAAGCCTAAAATGAAATAATGTAATTTATTAGTTGGAATATAAGACAACAACAATCTGTTTTACTATGAGGTCAGGATTATAAATACAAGGAGAAAAATATAGTAATCTCTAATGATTGCTTATTTATTACCAATTAGATTTTATTAAGTATTAAGGAATGACCTTGAAGAGCTTCTTTTTGTTTTTGCAAGTCAGAGGAACTTTTATTTATCTTATTTTGATAGCCAGAATGAGAACATATAACACATCAGTGTACGAATATGCAGAAGATATAATTAGGGAAAAAAGCTATTACATAACATAACAAAAATGTTTGTATCTTATTTTTTTATAAAATATGTATATATATAATATATAATTCAGCTGAATATATATATAAAAGTAATACTAGTGGGGCATTCTTATTTTAAAATAAAATGCTTAGTTTTGATAAGATACAAGATGTCCACTCTAAGTCACACAAAAAATCAGAATATTAACAATTTATAATTCCTGATTTTCATGAGGCTATCTGCACAGTTCGTAAATGTAAGATTCTCACAATTTATTCCAATATTTATAACAAGTCATTTTCTTACCATCAAAATTATCAATAAGGCATAATTTAGAGATCTCGACTAAAGAAAGTTTAAGAATGTAAAGAAGTTATTGATACGGGACCCCCACCAAGCAGGTACGGAGCCCTCATGCAGCTGCAGTTCTTCCCTGGGTGGGGCACAGGTGCAGGTTGCTGAACTTGTGCTGGTTTCTGCACAGCTGGGGAAATGTCTCACACTTTGCCAGGGTTTAAATCTGTCTCCCCAAAAAGCAGGTCCAATAAACCCATTCCCTAATGCAACTGCTTTAAGAGTTGGGACTTGATGAAAAGCGATTAGGCCACGCAGGAGTATGTCCGTGAAGGGACTGACGTCCTTCTCTTGGGAGTCAGTGGGTTATAAAAGGATGATTTGACTCTGGTCTATCTCTTGCCCTTTCTTTGCCTTTCTGCCATTGTATGACACTGACAGAAGCCCCTTCCCCTGTTAGGCTGACCACTCATTCTGGGATTTTCCAGCTTCCAGAACTGTAAACAATAAATCTCTGTTCATTATAAATGACTCACTTTTAGGCATTTTGTAATAAGCAGCTAAAGATGGACCAAGACACAGTCTTAATATATTCCATCATGATGTTCCCATTTATATATTGGTCTTCCCTCTCAATTCAGAAAAGGCTCATAGGTCTAAATCTTTTTTATTTTTAATTCTACTTACTAAACATAGTATTTAGTGTATAGTGGATGATGCATAAACCCTATTTAAATTGAATTCGAATTAAACTGCCTGCCTCGTAAAACATAGACTTTATAAATAAAGTAACTGAAATTATTTATCTGTTACCTTTCTGTCCATCACTGTAGGCATATACGCACACACTGCACACACACACACACACACGTGCATGCTCCTTGCACCAGCTCTGCACACATGTATCACACTGGTTCCATTTGAATTCTCCTACTGAGACTCAGCTGGTTCTGCCTTAAAGAATGAAATACACCCCGAGTTCCTTAACAGATTCTGTGTGCCCACCTGGCAACTTTGTACCATTATTTAGCCTTCCTGGAGCACCTTAGGTTTGCTAAGTGCTTTATAATAATTCTTATTCTCTTGGCTGTCACGCTTTTCATGAGTAACCATATTTCAAGTGTCCTTTATTACCTTTTCCATGCTTCTGTACATCACTAAGGAGGAGAAGTAGGGAGCTAGTGGGATATCTTTACACATGTTTTATTCAGAGTTTTAATATTTCAGCCAAGTGGAAAACTTTGGAATAAGCAGCATCTCATGAATTAAATCACCATTACTTTCCTAGGATTTAGATTTATTTATTACTCTTGTGCAACTGGTGATCCTTCTCCAGGTTATACTCAGTTTTCTAACGCTGTCTACTGAGTCATTTGTCGGTAAATGACTGAAGATTTTTGAGAAACTATACCATTCTTTTTTATACCACATCATGGACTCTGTGTCTCTTGAAATAACAGTATTTCATCTTCAACTTTAAAAAGAAGTATAAAAACCTAGGTGTATAAACTTCACATTTAGATTTTGCTGGGCTCTCTGTAGGTAACACTTTCAGAAATGTATTGGTTGTGAATCACGACGCCTTTAGCATTTTTTAGCATCATTTGCTTATATATACCCAGATTCCATATCCATACATCTCAAGAATTTGGAAGCAATAGGTGATACAACATTACAAACTGAAACTGCAAATCAATAACTAGTATTGATCATTGTTTGAACAAAATAACAGTACTTACCATTATTCTTAATCCTGATTTCCTCAGTGCTAACCCCTTTATTACCAACACATTGATTCATCTACTTCCTTAGTTCTATTCCTTTATTTTGGATTTCTTTCTCTATTACCATGCTCCTTTAAATCTGCCAAATTTTTTAATCTATGGGATTAAAATAGTTGGGGTAGGTTCATGAAGTGAGACGTTCTCACATAGGAATGTCTATTTGAGAACATCTATGTGAGAACATCTCACTTCATGAACATACCCCAACTATTTTAATCCCACATATTTTTTTCTTTTCTTTTTATTTATTACTTTTTTTTTGCAGTTTTTGGCCGGGACTGGGCTTGAACCCGCCAGCCCTGGTATATGGGGCCGGCGCCCTACTCCTTGAGCCACAGGCACTGCCCCACAGATATTTTTTCAGAAGTGTACAATGGAATAATAGTGAAAAGACTTGAATCTGAGTCCTGCCTTAACTGTAACCTTAGGCACACAATTTATTTCACTTAACCTCAGTTTACTCCTTAGTAGAAGCATTTAAAAACTATACCTTTTTGAAAGTATTCTAACATTAAACAATCTAAGAAAAAGTAATCATCAGAAATTATAACAAATTACTTTTAAATTTCCACATGTTACTTCCACATTTGGAGTCTAGGATATCACCCGGCACTTAAATAAAATGTGTTTAGTTTGTTTTAGGTTCCAGAATAGATCGCAATCTTTGCAAGGCCTAAAAACGTTTGCAGTAATTTTATTGTATGCATGGGGGTATAGTATCATGCCGGCCACACACCTGGGTCAGTAAAATTTGATTTTAGATGGAATGCTAGAATACTCTTGATGAGAAACCATATGTCAAATGTACTTTATTACCTTCTGATTGCTTCTTTACATTGCTAAGGAGGAGAAACAGAAATCTAGTGGGGTATCCTTATGCATCTCATATTCATTTAGCCAGATGACTAAATAGGTAGATTTAAAAATGAATTTAACTTGATGCATCTCATTTGTCATGTCATTATCTCTTATCTTCAGAAGTGATTAAGGCATCTGTGTTATGTGTTAAAGAGTTTCTGTCTAGGACACAACATCAGAGGTAAATAAACACAACCACAAACCATATGATTTTTTTATGATGGGAATTAAATAGTGCTTTAGATTAAAAGTCATTGGAAAGGAACTCGGTGGGAAAAACTGGAGCAGAATAGAGGTTAGACAATAAAGGAGAGAGGAGAATTTGAAAATGGCCCACCCAAGACAACTCCAAGTTCCTGCTACACAGAGAGGGATTGGGAAGCTGTGGAGACATGAGGGGCTCCAGTGACCTTCACATTCTGCTCAGAGGTTAAACTCTCTAATTGCAAGTTTCCTCATCTCCAGAATGGGACATAATAAACTCCAGATCACAAGAGTAGAAAATAATTTTTAACAGTTATTAATTTTATCAGAATCAACCACTGATTGATTCTCTCACTCTGTTGAATCCCCTCTAAACCATTAACTAAGTAGTTTCGGAAGACTGAACTAGACTAGTTCATTTAGACTAGGTGATCAGCTGGAATAGTCAAGCAGGTGCTCAGGACCTTGGCTTTTTGTGAATGATTAATTAAAAACTAAACCTTTTATCTCTTATTTATATGGCATGTCTTTTTAAAAGCATTCTTTAGCACTAAATAAACCATGCAGTCATCCGTAAAAATTTCATGTAATCATTTCTTTTAAATTTCCATAGAATGATTAGGCTAGACCCTTTACAAAAATTAAGTCAAAATAGGTCATAGACCTAAAGCCCCAAACTATGAAACTCCTAAAAGATAACATAGGAAATGTTCTAGATGACCTTGGGTTTGGCAATGACTTCTCAGGTACAGCACCAAAAGCCAACAGCAGGCACCATCTGGGAAGGGAAGAATTGGTAAGTTAGATTTTACTACAAATCAAAATTTCTCCTCTGCTAAAGACATTGTCCATCACAGAATGGCGAAACAAGCTATAGACCAGAATGAAATATTTGCAAAACACGTATCTCTTAAAAAGACTTAGATCTAAAATATTCAAAGAACTCAAAACTCAACACCAAGAGAACCACCTGATTAAAAAATAGGCAAAAGCTCTGAATGGACATCTCACCAAAGAAGATATTCAGTTGGGAACAGGAAGATGAAAAGAAGCTCCACATCATATGTCATTAGAGAACTGAAAATTAAAACAAAAACAAGACACCACTACTTACATATTAGACTATGGGAAGCCCTTCTCTGCTTTTCTATTCCCCACGCACTCTCAGTTTGAAGTCCAAAGTGACATCTGGGGATATCCTTTTCTGAGCCCAAACACAGCCAAGTAAAGACATTTAAAATACCACAGGCAATTTGGGTTACTATAAAGGCAGATAGTCTGGTGTTTGCCAGATACCTGGCAAAATCTCAGTTGATCTAAATAAGCAGAAAAGCTGTAGTGTGGTGAGCTGAAGTCTGAACTGAGTAACTGAAATGAGATTGGTGCTCCTCAATCAACCTCTCTTTTATACAACCAAAGCCCCTCAAATAAAGAGGCCAGATCCCCTTAGGGAAAAACTAAACTAAATGAAAATACTGTTACACAGGAAAACAAAAATAATGTATACCTGTAAAGCATCCTCTTTGCCCTCTTGCAAAGAGTCCCACAGCTACTTACCTGTTTACCATGATGATAACTATGGGTGAATAAAACTAATATGACAGTGAGGGTTTGCAGATCTGGGTTCCAAACTGACAGTACTTCTCGTGTCGACCACAGTAGGAAATTGTGGGGGTTAGATGACTGGGGAGCCTTTGCTTGAGTCCATCCCACAGTGGGAACATACTCTTATTATTTTCCTGGTGCCAGAATGGGCAGAGCACGTGGACAGCAGCCTGCAGAACCCCTACGTGGGCCTGACCGTGGAGAGAGGACGATGGCAGGGCCAGCATCATGGGATCGGCCTGTAGGAGTGCAAACCAAAGGCGACGCCCCACTCCTGCAGGGACTGCAGATTCTTACCACCAGCAGGACCCTCAAAGACCCGGGGTTGGCGATTCCATTCCACTTGAGTTTTTCTGTCTCAGTAGAAAACAGATGGATATTGGAAAATAAAAGCAAATTATTGAAAACGTAATCAGGTGGTGGCTCGTGTTACAGCTGCTGTTCCAGATGTGGTTTCTTTGCTGGAGGAAAATTCCAGACCCCTTGTATCTGGTATGTAGCTACTAATCTGGGGAATATTGTTTTGTCTGTGTAGTTGGCAAACTTGCAGGCCAAATCTAGCTCGTGGCCTGTTTTTGAATGGTCTGGAGATAAGAAAGGATCTTGCATTTCTAAAGAGTTAAAACAAACAAAGAAAGGAAATGTGACAGCACCTACCTACGGGATGCTGTTATTTAAATGCCTGTCCCTTCACAGAAAGAAAGTTTGCTGACCCCTCGTGGCCCATCAGAGAAAACAGCTGTTTCTGCTCAGGACTTTCCGAGCAAGTTTGACAGAAAGGGGGAAAGTACTAAAAATTTTTGACTGCTTACAGAAATCTTCAGAGGAATTTACCTCCTAGAGGCATTTGTCTTCATTTCAAGTTGTTGCTGAGACCTGGGCTTGGGGACATCACTGGGTTGTAGAGCTGGAGACTTTGGTGTCATCTTTCCCCTGGAGAGATCTATTTATATTCCAAAGACTTAGAAGGAGAACTCCTTCCTTCAGAAAGAGAGAAAGTTTTCTTTCTCCTCTCTGGAGGGGAGCTGGCCAGCAGTTACATAAGCGCCTGGACTCACGTTTGCAGGTTCCCCTGCCTACAATATAAACTCCGTGAGTACAGGCCGGCTTGAGGCTTCCATCACGCTGCCCAGGCCTGAGAATTTGGGCACAGCCATGAAATTGGTTGCTGAAAAATTAATGATTGATCCAGTCAGTGCTAGAGAACTTACGGATGCATTCCGGATAAAATTAATAATTATTAATAAAAAGTTAAGACTCTGGCTTTATACCTGGAAGCAAATATTTGCTTTAAGCTGGCAAAGCCAGCAATACTCCTGTAGGAATTTCTCAATTTCTCATTCCTCTACAGAATCCAGAGGGAGCTCTTAGAGATTAATCCCTTCCCAGGATATCACAAGGGTGTATTATATTAATGATATGCTGATTTCCCTTCCCAGGATATCACAAGGGTGTATTATATTAATGATATGCTGATTCTATCCGTTTTCTAGGGCTCCCATAAGAAAGTATCACAGACAGGGTGGCTTAAACAACAGAAATTTATTTTCTCACAATTCTGGAGGCTGTCAGTCTGAGATCAAGATGTTGGCAGGGCTGGTTCCTTGGGAAGCCTCTCCCTGTGGACTGCAGTTGCTACCTTCTCCTGTGTCTTCAGAATGGTTTTCCCTCTATCACTGTCTACGTTCAAAGTTCTTCTTCTATAAAGACACTAGTCATGTCTGATTAGAGCCCCTTCTACCTAATGTCTTCCTTTGAACTCACTTATATCTTTAAAGGTCTTATCTCCAAATATAGTCACATTCTGAGGTTCTGGGAATTAGGACATCAACATATGGATTTGCAGGGTAGCACAATTCAGCCCATAACACAGACTCAACCTGCTGATCGGGAAGTAGCAACTAACCCAGACACACTGGTGAGACATGTTTCAGAGGATAGGAAATTAGTGTCACAAAAATTTAGGGGCATGTCCTCATGGCAAAGTTGCTAATACCAAAGTGGTCCCAAGGTGAAGGGGTCAACTTGTGGAATTCGGGCTCCAAACAATAAGAAAGTGCAGTACCTCTATGTCTAATAAACTTCCCTGATGTCAAATTATACTTCATTTGGTTACCAAGAAACCTTAAAACTTGCCAGTTGTGAGTGGAGCCCAGGATAAGAGAAGCCTTTAAAATAGGTACAGGCTTTGACTTGGGCTGTGTGACTCAGCGGACATGACAGTGTTTGTCTATGGGCAGGTCGAATGATGTTTGGAGCTTGTAGCAGGTGGATAAGTGAATCACAGAGAAAACCCTTAAGATTTTAGAATGAAGCCATGTTGTCCTCTGTAGATATCTGCGCATCCTTTGAGAAACAGCTTTTGGCTTGCTCCTGGGACTGAGTGGCTGAATGATTAAACTTGGGCCACCAACCTGCCATGGGAGTTGAGCTTCTCACTATGAACATGGTGTTGGCTGATCCAGCAGATCAGGACTCCATCATTAAATGGAAGGGGGACATGCCAAACTGGGCATACCTCGGGGTTAAGGGAACAAGTTAACTGCATGAGAAAGCAATCTGGATGCCTCTGACCTCTGCTACTGTCTCTCCCTCAGCATGGCCTCATGAGAAGGTCGCTACAACCAGGTGTCCTGGGAAGAAAACTCTTGAGTGTGGTTTACAGACAGTTATGTACGATATGCAGGTACTACCCCAAAGTAAACAGTGGAAGCACAACCCCCAGCCTGGGATGGCCCCAAGAACAGTGATGAAGGGAAATCTCTATCTCCAGTGGACAGAAGTTTGAGAATTGGGTTGTTCATTTTGCCCAGAAGGAGAGATGCCTAGAAGTTCACATCTATTGTGAATCGTGAACATTTGCTTAAAGGTTTCACAGAACGTTCAGGCATGAGAAAGGGAAATGGATAAAAAAGTGTGGCAAAGGAATGAGATCAGACTTCTCAGAATGCTTAAAGAATATCAGACTATTCATTCCATTAGAATGCTTAACAAAGAATGATCTTAGCAAGGAAAGACAATAACAATCGGGTAGATAAGATAACTCGCTCTGAGGATGCCAACTGGTCTCCTAAGCTCCTCCTGACATTGCTTGGTATGTTCATGAGTAAAACATTCACAGTGGCAGGAATGGGAGAAAGCACTCATAAAAGCCATTCCGTCCATAGCTACTGCAATATATAACGTTAGCCCATAGATGAGACCAACAGTAAGCCCTTAACATGTACACTATTCCCTGTGGGAATCAGCCAGCGATCTGAAGGCAGGTAGATGCATTGAACTATTTGTATCAGGAAAGACGAAGCACTATTAAAATGTATTTGAAAAGACTCTTTGAATATGGATTTGCCTTTCCTGCCTGCAGTGTTTCTGCCAAAGCCATCATTATAGATCCATAGAATGCCTTATCAAAATCACTCTGACCATGGAACTCATTCCACCTCAAATGAAGTATAGCGAGTGGCCTGTCAAGCAATCCATTAGTCGCGCCATGTTCCCCATCTCCTGGAACAGCTGGCTTGCTGGACAGTGGAATGTCATTTTGAAGACAAGTTATAGTCTCACCCTAGGCCAGGCCCTGCATACCTGGGTGGCAACTCCCAGCAGGGCTCTGGAAAAATATTCTAGAACATAGTATATCAGGACCCAATACCCCATGCTGTTTCTCTTGTAGTATAGACTCATGGACCTGAGAATCAAGGGGTCAAAATGACAGGTGCCTCCTTTCATTATCCCCAGTGATCTAAGGGCAAAATCCTTTCTTTTCATGTCTGCAATCTTTTTTTTTTTTTCAGTTTCTGGCCAAGGCTGGGTTTGAGCCTCTGGCATATGGGGTCAGTGCCCTACTCCTTTGAGCCACAGGCACCGCACCTGTCTTCAATCTTAAGCTGTCTGGGCTAGAGGTTTGATTCTAAAGAAAGAACTGCTCCCACCAGGGGCCATCTGACCACTTTGGATCCCCATATCACTGAATCAACAAGCAGAGAAGGGGTTGCTTCGCTGGCTGGGATGTTCAATCCAACTATCAAGGAGAAATCAGGTGGCTGCTACATTACAGGGTGAGGATAGGTGTGTCTGGAAGACGGAGTGCCCTTCAGGATGCCTGTTAGAGCTCAGATTTTCTGTGATTGAAGTCAATGGAAAACTGTAATTACCCGATTCAGGTAGAACCTTTCAGGAAAAAAAGATTTATGGCACCCATTAGGCAAAAAATGGTGACCAGCTGGGAGTTGCTGAGGGGACGGAGACTGTGGATGAAAAAGTGGAAGGTGGAGGGCGGGTCAGTTATGGTCACGTGACCAGCACAGACTGTCATTGTTATTTCTTCTTTAGTTTTGAAATGAAATATACATTTTTGCATATGGATACACACGTTATGCACATTAGTTTTTTTTATTTTTTAGCCTCTCTTGTCATCTAATAGAAGCTGTATTAATAGCAAACTTTAAATGTCAGTATCTAAGTTACAGAATTAAAAATACAGAGTGTGAACCAGGTAGAAAAAGAATGAACACGACCTAAAGTTGAAAAAAGACCTATGGAGCCCCTTCTGGAGAAAGGAGTGTCATGGTGCCAGTTCTATGAATGAAAGTAGTGTTCCGCCTTGGCTACTGCCTTTGTTTTGTGGGTAAGCATGGTTTGGGAAGATGGCACAGTGTACGTGTGTGTGACAGCAGGTGGCCGCCGTGGCTTCCTACGTGACAACTGGCCCATGCAGAACACTTCTGAGCAGCTCCCTGCCTTGCCTGTTTCCTGCGAAGGTAAACCTCCAGGGGTCTCTGGAGTGAGATGTGGAGGGCAGCGGTAAAGTCCCGGATATCTGTAACTCACACACGCCGCTGAGGTCTCACCCCCATCCTTGGTGTGAGGCAGTGGCAGGGCCTGTGAAGGTTCTACCTTCCCTGTGGTCCTCCTCCTGTGCCTCTGACTCCTGAGCCAGGTGTTTGTGGACAGCACCACAGAAAGGGCTTCAGGAGGACTCCCTGGCACAGAGGACTGAGTCGGGTGTCAGCTCATCCTGCGGGCCCCAACTTCTTCCTCTCTCCACCACGTTATGTCCATCCTCCCGTCCTTAGAGCCGGGCCTGTCGACCTTAAGTTGAAGCAGTATATGCAAAGACCACAGCCCCACAGAGGGCATTCAACCTGCTCCCACCAGTCTATCAATCCAAGTCCTGGAGTAAAGGCTTTGTGTGTGTCTGTGTGCGAGTGTGTGTTACACAACTCCTAGTGTTTCTGCTTCAGAGATACATACACTTATTTGGCCGTATCTGCACACATGTGACATTTTTCTGTTTTCTCTCTTTATGGAAACGTGTAGCAGAAATACTGACTTATCATAATAGACATATAAAAACGTGATTTGTTTTTGGTCTGTGTGTATATGTGTACAGTAATTCCTAAGCCACTGCCAATGGAGAAAGTAGTTTCTATGTTTGGGGGAGTTAGTGTAATTTGAGTATTTATAATCTTTTTTTTTATTTTTGAAAATTCTGTCTCATCTATCTATCCATTCATTGACCCAATAATTTTTGCAGTCAAACGCTTTTTGAGCATTGAGGCAGCACAACTTCAAGGATCTGAAGGGCCATTAGATGTGTACCAAATAAATAAAAATTTATTTAATTCACTAACAGTGCCATTCTGTCCATTAAACATCAAACATAAGTTTAAAAAATGCTCTATGTAGCCAAAACGGGGGAGGGGAGAGGGTAAAATTAACATCTCTAGTACAGATGAGCACTTCAAAGATGTGTTGATTTATAAATTGAGCTGGATTATTTTTTGTTCAGATTAGTGACATTCTGATATGTACTAAGCAATAGAAGCTAGACATTTTTGGGAAAAATTCCTGAAAAAATAATATGTTGTCTAATTATATATTGGCTGATTGAAAGGAATAAAACTTTCAATCTGTCTTCAGGGCTTTTGAACATAATTTATTCATTTATTATTAATAGCAAAAGCCATTTGAAAGCATCCATGAGCCAATTTTGTTCAAACCTTTCATGTGCAACTTTGATATAAGATTTGTATCTCGCATGAAGTCGTTTGGCATCTGAGTCGTGTAATGCCGCATTTTTAGGAATCCCTGTACAATGTTTCCGTGGTATGTTTTATCCCAAGCCACAATATATATTTGCATTACATCTGATGTTTAAAAAAATTTCTAGGTATATGTTAAAAAATACCAGGAGAATAAAAAAAATAATCTATTACTTACCATATTTACTTTTTTCTCCAGAATTTATTTTAAAACTTTTCAAACTTCGCCTGTGGTGGTTCATACCTCTCACTCTAGTACTCTATGAGATTGAGGCGGGTGGATCACTGGAGCTCGGGAGTTGGACCCCTGCCTGATCAAGAGTGAGACCATCTCTACTAAAAATAGAAAAAGTACCTGGGCTCCTTGGAGGCTGAAGCAAGGGGATCACATGAACCCAAGAGTTTGAGGTTGCTGCGAGCTGTGAAGCCATGGCACTCTACCCAAGGCAACAGCGTGAGACTCTGTCTCCAAACAAACAAACAGGAAACAACAACAATAAAAACCTTTACAAGCCTACAAAAGCTGCAAGAAGAATACAATTTCTGTTTCTAGGTGAGAAATACATAGTTATTGTCCACATGTAACCATAACTGCTTTGCCTGTTTGTCAAAATATGCACAACAAGATGTCTTTACAAAGTATTTATGGTTTTGTTTTTTTGACTAGAAAACATGCGGCTAAAAGCAGAACTGTTGGGTTAAAGCCGTGGTACCTGCCTCCCTTTCTGTGCAACTGGTATCACCCCACTAAAAGCCGGGAATTTTCGTTTCTGTCTTCCTGTATTCTTCTTCTGCAATCTGAAGTTACTCAACCCAGTGGTCCAGGGAAGACACTGCTTTTAAGTACAAAAATTCCATTAGCTAGAAATGAATTGCACCTGATAGCAAACAAGATACGCAGAAGCGCTCTCTCTAAAATGCGTGCTTAAACCTCACCCTTCCAAGGAAAGCAGACGTCTTGCTACACATATTATGCTTGAAACCAGTCACCAGTCATGTAAGAAGTAACTTTACATTGGATATTGAAGAGTAAAGACACAAACTGTGAATGCATTTTTGTATTTAAAATCTCGTTTTCCATTCAAATGCTCGTGAGGATGAAGCCAGGAAGCATGAAACTTCGATGTTCAGGACACGCCTCACGAGGGCTCCTTCTACCAATGTCCTCGAGAGCAAAGGCTGATCTAAGTCAGCTCAGTTCTTGCTCATCACTAGAGGATGACGGAGGGTAGATTAAACAGAGAAGTAAATAATCCCAGCTGGACACAACTTGCTTTCTTGTTAACAAGAATAAAAATCACTCTCCTGAAGCTGCAACTGTTGCACAAGCAGGTTCCCTCACTGCCGGCCGAGGCCGAGATGTCATGGGGAGGCTGCTGAAGCGTATCAGACTCCTGTACTCTATCTGACCTCTGCACGCTCAGAAGGAAATCGCAAAAAACACAACTTCTCTCCAAGGCACTGACACTTTTCCCCCTCCTAATAATCATTTAAACCATCAGTTCATGACTTGAGTACACATCAGAATCCATGGGGGAAGGTTTTTTCTCTCTATTCTGGCTTCCAGTAGTTCATCCAAGACCAACCAAATATTTCTAAGATTTATATGTGTTTTAAGAAATCATCGGAGGTGATGCTCATGCAATTCTAATAAGTGCCACTGGTTAAGAATCTCTGACCTGAAATACAGTAATGATTATCACAAAGGATGACATTTGCAAAAGAGGCAATTTATTCATTGTTTCATAGGATTTGAGGGATAATTATTTGGTTTCATAAAAGTTTACATAGTATTTGACATTAAATTTATTCTTAATTTCAATGACTAGATAAATCTTAAGATCTCAGATCCCAAGCTAACTAACGTAAGACATATCCCATATCAAAGCTTAAAATATTTTCAAAGTTTATGACCCTTTTATGTTAATTACTTTTCTTTTTTTTTTTTGCAGTTTCTGGCCGGGGCTGGGTTTGAACCCACCACCTCCAGCATAGGGGACTGGCGCTCTACTCCTTTGAGCCACAGGCGCCACCTTCTTTTCTTAAACTTTTTTATTTTTTAGAAACAGAGTCTCACTTTGTCACCCTCGGTAGAGTGATGTGGTGTCACACAGCTCACGGCAACCTCCAGCTCTTGGGCTTAGGTGATTCTCTTGCCTCAGCCTCCAAGTAGCTGGGACTACAGGTGCCCACCACAAAACCTGGCTATTTTTTTGTTGCAGTTTGGCTGGAGCAGGGTTTGAACCCACCACCCTTGGTATATGGGGCCAGCACCTTACTCACTGAGCCACAACAATCAGTAAGCATTTCAATATTTTTGTACTATACATCTAAAATTTTCAATTAAAATAAAATGTTTGCTCCCCCCCCCTTTTGTAAAACTTTCAGACTGATATGGGAGTACAAATGTTTAGGTTACATTGTTTCATTGCTGAGATAAAGTTCAAGTTGTAGTTCAGCCTTTCATCCAGGGGGTGTGCTGAACACCCTTGCATTGCCCTTATTAGGTGAGAGCCCATCAATTACCCACCTTTTGCCCCCCCTTTCCCTTGCTAGACTATACTTCTGCTTTCCTTTTGTGGGGGGAGTATAGTTGTTTATATATTGGTTTCATATTAATATTGAGTAATCAGATATTATTTTTTCCATTCCTGTGATACTTTACGAAGAAGAATGTGTTTCAACTCCATCTGGGTAAACACAAAAGATTTAAAATGTCCATCTTGTCTTATGGCTGAATTGTAATCCATGGTATAAATATACCACAGTTTTTTAATCAATTCATGGGTTGGTGGACACTTGCATTGCTTCCGTGTCTTGGCAATTGTGAATTCAGCCGCAATAAACATTCTAGTGCAAATGTCCTTGTGGTAAATGACTTTTTTTTTTCTTCTGGGTAGATACCTAGTAACAGGTTTGTGAGATTGAATGAAGGCCCATTTTTAGTTCTCTATGTATAAGAATTCTCCAGACTTAGTCCCGTTGGGACTGTGTTAGTTGCAATCCCACCAGCAGTGCAAAAGTGTTCGTTTGTCTCCACATCGATGCCAGCAGATTAGGATTTTGTGATATGGGGTAATGTCACTGGAGTTAGGTGATATCTAAGAGGGTTTTGTGATGTGGGCTAATTTCACAGGCATTAGGTGATATCTCAGAGTGGTTTTGATTCGCATTTCTCTGATGACTGAGAACAAGGAGCATTTTTTCATGTGTTTGTTGGCCATTCATCTGTCAACTTCAGAGAAGTTTCTGTCCATGCCTCTTGCCTATATTCTCTTGCCAACTTATAAATAGAGTTGTTTGCTCTTTTCTTTTTTGTCATTGAATAATTTGAGTTCTCTGTGGATTCCAATTGTCACCCCTTTGTCAGATTTGTAGCATGCAAATCTCTTCTCCCATTCCAAAGGCTGTGCTTTTGCTTTAGTTGTGGTGCCATTTGCTGTGAAGCTTTTAGCTTGGTCAGGTACCATTTATTCATCTTTTGGTGTTGACGCAATTGCCATGGGGGTCTTTCTCTTCCCATGGTGCTGTCTCCGAGTGTATGTGTCTCCAGATCTTCCCCTTATACAAAGATACCAGTCCTGTGGAATTAGGGTCCAAAATAATAGCACTTCATCCTATTTACCTATTTCCAAACAAGGTCACATTCTGAGGTAGTGGAGGTTACGACTTCAACACACGAACTTTTGGAAGACACAATTCACCTTGTAATATGGGCCTTAGTAAAGACCTTGGTTATTATGCTGAGTGGAATAAAACGGCAATGTTCTGAGCTGAAATGTGGTACCATCTGCGTTATACTGTGGGAAGAACGCTTTAGGGAAGTAATCTTTAGATGGTAGAAGGCAGTTAGAAGTGCAGAGCCTGGTAGGCCACAGAGCATGACGGCCTCAACCAGGAGGCTAATTTTGAAAGTAGTGAGAAGTTTGGCTTCTGGATATGCAGTGAAACCTCTGTGAGTTGACCCCCCAAAGGACTATAACAAACTGGTCAACACATGGTGGTGGCCGACCTAAGGACCTAGGCCTATGGTACTGACAACTACATGTGGTTCATGTCTAGTCTATGAAAAGGGGGTCAACTTAAGAAGGCTGCCAATGCAGGGAGGTGGTCAACTATAAAGATATGAGAAGTCACAGATCCAACCTGGGTGATTAAATAACTTACCATTTACTGAGATGAGACAGACTGAGTAGGAGCAGGTGTCTAGTGGAGAAATTACAGGTGCTTTGGGGGTATTTTTTGAATTAAGCACCCAAGTGGAGATATCGTGTCGAATATACGAGTTTGGAATTTGGAGATACAAATTTGTGAAAGGAGCAGGACGGGTCCTGGTGTTGAGCACCTGTTAACAGGGTTATTGCCCACTTGAATATTCTCTTTTGTAAAATTCCTGTTCGTGTCATTTGCCCACTGTTTTGTTTTGTTTTCCTCCTTTATTTGAAATGTTCTTTATATGTACAAGGTAAGTTGTATGACCATCTTCTCTCAGTCTGTGCCTTCTCTGTTCACTTTCTTTCTTTTCCTTGCTCTGTCACCCAAGCTGGAGTGATGCAATAATGTGATCACAGTTCATTGCAGCCTTGAACTCCTGGGCTCAAACAGTACTCTTGCCTCAGCCTCCCTAGTAGCTGGGAGTACAGGCATGCACCACAGAGCCCGTGTAAATTATTGATTTTTATTTTACTGGTCAGGCTAGTCTCCAGCCCCTGGCCTCAAGTGATTCTCCCCTCTGGGCCTCCCAAATTCCTGGGATACAGATGTGAACCACTGCACCCAGCCCCCTTTTCACTCTCTTAATAGTGTCTTTTGATACTTTTTAAGAAATCCACTCTTTCCCCCCATTTGTGGCCGCTTAAAGCAGTTGTTTCCTATGAGAGGTCATGAAGCTACTCTGTAGGTTTTTCTACAAGAAAAGTTTGTTTTATTTTACATAGGTCTTTTATCGTTCTTGACTTAATTTTTCTCTGATGTTAGCTAGAGCTCGACATTCACTTTTTTCTCCACAGATATATCCAATTAAATCAATTAATTGAAATATTTCCCCCACCCTACAGAAATTTAGATAAGGAAACATCTGATCGTTACTGCCTCCTGGGAATAACACATTTTACCAGGTTAAGAAAGCTAGGAGCTCATCTCTCAGCAGGACAGTGACTCGTGTGATCAGGAGACTTTGTTTTCTTTGTTTTCTTTTTTTTTTTTTTTTAGAGATAGAGTCTCACTTTATCAGCCCACTTTATCAGCCCTTGGTAGGGTGCTGTGGTGTCACACAGCTCACACCACCACCCAGTTCCTGGGCTTAGGCGATTCTCTTGCCTCAGCCTCCCGAGTAGCTGGGACTACAGGCACCCGCCACAATGCCCAGCTATTTTTTTTTGTTGCAGTTCGGCTGGGGCTGGGTTTGAACCCACCACCCTCGGTATATGGGGCCGGCGCCCCATGCACTGAGTCACAGGCGCTGCCTGGTCAGGAGACTTTCATTGACCTATTTCTCCCCATGACCATATGTCAGTGACAGAAAACTGCAGAAGAGATTATCAGTGATTGAGAACTATTGTCAGTGTTGAGGAATTATTTGGTATTTTATGCTGGGCCCTAGAAGATTCTTCAGGATTACAGCTCCCACAAAATGGTTTGACTACTTGTTTATAAGATTCCTGGAGTATTCATGGGCCAGTGGCCAAAGCCATGGCTGTTATGGAGTCTTGGTCGTTACATCTGTATTTCATTTTTACAATAGGTTCTACTTCTCAACCCCCTGCTGTCACTTTTCCTGTCACTTTACTTCTAATCCAACCTTTACACGTGGAATGGAATCACAGGTCAGGAAGATGAGGCAGGTGATCTGGGCCCTGCCCGCCTGGTCCGTGTGCTGGTGGAGGGAGCAGCCTGGGGAAGGTAGATCAGAGGCTGGGGAATGAATTCTGTCTGTAGAGCTCTAGTTCCTAAGGGGCATCAAGTTTAGATTGTTGACTTTTCTCACTTCCTTAAGCTTGATGCAAGGTATTTTTTGTTTGTATATAAAAAAATTAAGGAAAATGCTTACCTCTCCGTAATGCTATATTTTTGTCACCAGGCACAAAGCTCTCTTAGCAAAGTGCACACTACTTTCCTGCTCTCTTAAGCCTTCTCTTTCTTGTAAGGACCTTTTGAATATCACAGGAAGTAGCCAACACACCTTAACATGCTAACATTTCTTATCATATCCCATAAACCTCCAACCTTTGCAGGCACATACACAGTCGCTCCATCAACAGTGTTAACAGTTTAAGTTTCCCCATTTTCACTGCTGGGAAGGAAATAGGGAACAAGTCACTGCTCCCATCCCTTTTTGACTCAGCCAACAACATAATCAGTAATAGAAGTTAAGTGACTTGTTCAGAATTTCAGAATTAAATAATTATTGATTCTACTTAGATCTAAATCTAAAATGTAAATTTATATCTGAAAGCTTTTTTTTTTCTTTTGAGATAGGGTCTCCTTGCTCTGTTGCCCCAGCTAGAGTGCAGTGGCAACCTCAGAGCTCACTGTAACCAAAGTCCTGGACTCAAGCGATCCTCCTGCCTCAGCCTCCCTAGTAGCTGGGACTACAGGCATACATCACTATGCCCAGATAAAGTTTGTATTTTTTTCCAAAACAGGATCTCTCTTTGTCACGTAAATTGGTCTCAAATTTCTGGATTCAAATGCATCCTCCCATCTCGGCCTCCCAAAGTGCTAGGCATTACCTCCCATGTTTGCCTTCCAAAGGCTCATTTGAACTGCACATCATGTCATAAATCTTGAAAATTAAGTGTCAACAATTTTTCCACCATATTACATCTAAGGAATACTTCATAATTTCTTAAATAACTGTGGATCCCTGCAATAAGGGTGACCCTATTTAAGGGAAAAGTAACTTAACAGAATTTTTACAGTGAAGTATTAGTAGGGGGAAAAAAGTTTCCAATATGTCCTCCCAAGAATTTATCCCTGTGAAAATTATTGCTATGCTTCACACACTGATATTTGAATGACTCTACATATTTTTAAGTACCATAGGGAACTAGTCATTATTTTGAAGGCCAGCATTTCAGAATTTGAGAATATTCAGATTATACTAAATGTGGAAATAAACAAGAAAACCAAAAATAGGAAATGTTTAAAATATTTGTAAATGTTAATTCTCTCCATTTGTACATCTGTGATTAATGTCAATTACAAACATTAAATAGATTTAATTGGCCCAATTTTCAACAACAATCAGCAGTCCATCGAAAATGTTTTATGTGCTAGATTTTATGTAATACATAAAATTCCACTGTAATTTTATAATCTAGAATTAAGAGACTATGAAATTCATATGTTCATACTGTAAAATCAGTGAATTCATATTATAATTTTAAGTATATCACCAAAGCACTGGCATTCAAAGGTGTTCCCATTAATGAAATAATATAAAATACTGTACAGCCACATTTTCCTCCAGAGTTTTATCACTTCGTGTTTTAGACGCATGTCTTTTATCCAGCTGGAGTCGATTTTTGTAAATGGTGAGAGGTGTGGGTCCAGTTTCTGTCTTCTACACGTGGCTAACGAGTTCTCCCAGCACCATTTGTTTAAATAGAGATCCTTTTCCCCAGTACATGCTTTCGTTTGGTTTATCAATGATCAGATGGTGAGATGGGGCTCGTTCCACGTCTAGGTTTTCTATTCTGTTCCATGGATCTATGTCTCTATTTTTAGGCCAGGACTATCCTGTTTTGATCACTACAGTCTTGTAGTATAACCTGAAGTCTGGTAACACGATGCCTCCAGATTTGTTCTCATTTGTTAGAATTGCTTTGGCTATTTGATTTTTCTTTCTGGTTCTGTGTGAAATGAAGAATTTTTTTTGAAGTTCTTGAAAGTATGATCTTTCACAAAGACGACAAGAAGATACAGTAGAGAGAGGACACTTTGAATAGAAGGCACAAGGATAATTAAATTGCTATGTGAGGAAGAATGAACCTGGACTCCTCTCACCATACATGAACAACTCAAGGTGGATGAAAGAGTTACGTGTAAGATGAGAAACGGCGAAAATAACGGAACAAACCCAGAGAAAACTCTGTTGGACAGTATGACAGAGACCTCCAAAGTTCAGGCAGCAAACCCCAAAATAGACAAATGGGACTTAAAATTTCTGCGGAGAGAAAGAAATCATCAAAGGAGGAAACCATCTGTAGAATGGGAGAAAATATTTGCAAATCTCTCATCCGACAGGGAAACAATATACAGAATATACAGGAATGCAGACAACTCACTGATGAATCCTAAGGATCCCAATATAAAGTGGGCGAAGGACATAAAGAGACACTTTCAGAAGAGGACAGGCCAGTGTCCAGCAAGCACAGGAGAAAAAGACTCCACAGCGCTAATCCCCCCGGCAATGCAAACTCAAACACCGTGAGACGCCCCTCACACCGGTCAGAGCCACGAGTATTAAGATAAGCAGCAGCAAATGGTGAGATGCGGAGAAGGAGAAGGCTCAGGTATTGTTGGTGGGATGTGAATTAGTACGACCTATGTAAGAAACAGAATGTTGATTTCTCAAAGACCTAGAAACAGACCTACCATCTGAAGCAGTCATCCCACTACTGGGTATCCACCTACAGAAAACAACATCAACGTCTCTGAAAGCTACTGCCCTCCCGTGTCACAGCACTATTCACAACAGCAAAGACACGGACTTACAGTGCGTGCCCATCCGTGAACGACTGGGTAAAGACAATGTCGTTTACGTACACACTGGAATACTACGTGGCCACAAAGAAAGAATGGAGTCACGGCTTCTGCAGCCACACGGATGAAGCGACTCAGACGCCAGACACAGGGACACACGTGTTCTTCTAAGCGGGAGCTGAGTGACGTGTACAGATGGATGTTGAGTGCGGAATGTGACATGGAGGCTTAGAAGGGTGGGGACCCGAGGATGTACATAATAGGAAATTACTCAATGGGTACACGTACAATGTACGCAATTTGCGTGATGAATTCACTAAAAGCCCCGTCTTTACCACTATGCAAAGTATCCATGCAACAAAATTACATTTGCACCCTAAATTTATACAAATTAAAAAATCAGATGCTAGAATTAATAGCTGAACTGTTACTATGTGCCACTCATTGTTCTAAAATGCTTCATGTGTAACTACTTTAATGACATCAGTGAACTCCTCCTCCAATTACAGGCAACTCGGGATCAGAGAGGTCAAGTGGCTTACTCGACCATACACAGGTAAATGATGGAGCAAACACTTGAACTCCAGGAGTGTGACGCCAGCCAGGGCTCCACAGGCACACAGCACAACACAGCCACTCAGCAGAGGACAGGACGTCCCCGCCGTGCTCCTGTGGAGTTTACAAACAGCTGGATGTGCTTTGTCACTCTTACTAGACGTGTCCCTTCCTAACCAGTTCTCAGGTCCACGGGTCCACATTTGGGGCCAGCTACTGTGCCAGTTAATCCCAATAAAAGTCATGCCCTTGGTAAAAAAATATGAAAAAGAAATTAAAAATTAACATCTGTACACAGCTTTGCTTATCCACAATACACTTGATGCTATTAAACAAAGAAACAAACAAACAGAAACAAAACATAAACTCGAGGCTTTAAATCCCCAGTTTATTAACAACAAAAGTGAGGGGTCAAGATTGTGCCCACATTGTAATTTAGAACTTAATGATTCAAATGCAGTTCTTTTAACTTTAAACTCTGTAAAAGAGAGTGAGATACCTTTTTGGAAAAATCAATCCTGAAAAATTATTAGGTTTTATAAATATAAAATATATGAACTCCCTGTCTGGTTTTTCATCTATTATATAATAGAATCAAATTACAATCTGATCAAGTCTGTTTAAACTCTAAAATTTTATGTTTCCATAATTATGAAAAACTTAAAGATTTTAACAAAAGAAGCAAACGTGCTGAGGAGTATCAGTCTTAGCTTTTGTCTGTTTATGCAGAAAATGATTCATATCACAAAACAAACATATAAAGCAACAATAACAACTACAGGTTTTCAAATATTTTATTTTAGAAAACAAGTTTACAATTTGTGCCCTAAAGCAGGACATCGGGAATTCAACAAGTTAGTAATACAGACTTGCAAAAACCTCTATAGATTAGTCCAAAGTAGAAAATTAGTTTTTGTCCACTCTTGGACTCAAACACATTCAGAAAAAAATATATATTTATAAAAATAAAACAGCAAACCTAATCTCACCAATTGATACTACAATTTCTGCATGATAAAGAATGGCTGAGTGACTTTTTTCCCCTATCCTACCTCCATATCAAATCAAACAAAGATAAAAACATTTAAATTAATTTTTGCAAAACCAAAACCAAAAAGACCTAAAGCAAAAAGCAAGAAACATCATTAATACAATCTACCAAATAAAAAAATACAACTAATTGTTTTAACGACTCACATTAAGACCCTTCCACCCCTAGACATTTGGCATGTTATTTCTAAATCAGATATCAGGAAGCAATCAATATGTGTGAGGAAGAAAATAAAAATTCCAGGTCTAATGCACCTCAAACAAGGTTTAGGTAATAATAGCTAAGAAAATACTGATGCATACAATGAAACAAAACAAAAAAAAAGAACTGCAAACTGATAGGGTGCCTAGGGAACTTGATAGAACATGCACTTTGCCTCTTTAAAATATCCTTAAATATTGTTGGAGCACCAAATTCAGCAACAGCAAAAATATAGAATTTCTCATTTTACAAGTTAGAAACAGAACTTCATTGTAACAGAAAGAGAAGGCAAAACTCCAGCTCCCCGAAGGACCTCATTCCTAATATGTAATCATAAGACTCATCACTGGAATTAGAATGATACCTATGTTCTGCCACTAGAATCAATTATTAAAATATCTGTTTCTATAATTTTTCCTAAAATGAAAATAGCATTCATAGTAAGCTCTGTTATCACACAGAAGGGAAAAGCATACGAGTGAACAGGTTTTAAAATTTGTTTTGCAAGCAGTCTAACAATGTAAATAAAAATTGTCCAAAATAAAGATAAAGATAAAATTGTAATATAAAAAGAAAAAAAAATTATTCACTTATAAGCCACCTACATATTTTGTTTTCTTAGTAGACACACTTTAAAAGCAAAACCAGAACACGAAGTCACAGGACAAGGCTGTGAACAGGTCAACAGAGCAAGGAGCCCCTCATTAAGAAAGGGTGCCGCGGATCACAAAGGAAGGCCACTGGGCTCTGTTTTGCACACAGATGTTGAGCTCTACTCTTTTTTTTTTTTTCTTTTTTTCCTATTGAGGTCTTTCATTTACAGGTGATGATCAATAAGACAAAAATGATGATCAACATGACAGATCATCAAAAATGATGATCAACATAACCAACATCTGATAGTGATAAACAAGAAGAAAAATAATCAATGGCATTTTCTGTAACTATTTCTTCATGCCTCCAACTGCTAAGTTTTCACTTCCTCACTGGACTGAGTCTGTACCAAGGCACCTGTACATACCTAAGCTTTATTCTACTGCAAAACAAGCTCTGCCACTGGAAGTATTAATATTTATCTTCCCCAAAGATCTTTCATTATTCTGTCTGGAGGAATCTACTTGTTATTTTAACAGCATTTATTTCCAGTTGGCACTTCCGAATATTTCATTGTAGTATTTCCTGGAATACATTGATGGAATATTTGTTTCATTAAAAAAAAAAAAAAACAGTAATAATGGAGTGTCAAACATAAACAGTAGGCATTTCATTACTAAATAATAAAAGAGCACATGAACACAATAATGAATACAATAAAACAATTGTTAGTAATTTCATTTAATCCTGATCAATATGGCATCAGAAACAGTCTGGTGACCAACAGTTTTGGGACCATGAATTACAAATTTTTAAAATGACTAAACATTTAAAAATATCCAATAGAATCTTTTATAACGGATAACTAAATTACTCAATGAATAACCACACAAATAATAGTTACCTAATAAAAATTCTAGACTTAGCTAAAATGAAGGCCTCAAAAATAACAATTTACAATAAAACCCCAAACTGTTATTAAACCACCTCCCCCCCCAATTTTTAGACATTACTCAGGACTGAATTCCTGTATTATTTAATTATAGACAGCAGATAAGAAATCACTCACTGACATGGGTGACAACAATGAGAGAGTAGTGGTTCCCTGTCAATTTCTTCATTGGTTGACTTTGTGGACACACCCACAGCATTACACAGGAGATGTGTCAATAAATGTGGGGCATGTGTCTAGCTACAGACATGTATATTCTAGACCACAAGTTATCAAGGTTCTATATCATACATAAAGATATAACATATATTACTTTTCAAAAAGCAGGTTTTTTATCAAAAGAAATTTCAGAAGAAATCTCAATATAGAAAATAGAAATGAAACAAAACAAAGATACCAGGCTCTCTGGCTAAAGCAGGGTAGGATTAACAGAGACCCTTCTCTCACTGCATGGCCATCTGACAGGTAGGGGGAGACTCCTAGGGCCTGGCCTGAAACCACTGTGACTAGCAAATCCTGTTTATTTGTCAAAAGTCAATCACAAGATTATTTTTTTCGCACTATACAAGCTCATATCAAAATTGTTTTATTATAATAATGCAACAGAGTATAAAGTTAAAAAGTAACATTTCCTCTCCTTTAAAAATAACAAAATAAAACCACTATGCTATATAAAACCACATTATTCTTACCCTCATAATCTTAATTTGATACATGTAAAAACTTCTTGGGTCTCTATTTAAAGTGCCTAATTTTAAAGACCTAATTGTATCCATATAAATTTTGTCCAAAATATATGAGAAGAATGGTTGGCTGGAGGTGGAGGTATTATTTTTCCACATCAAACATGTATCTTCCACCTGACTGGCCAGTTTAAATATTTTGCCGAAGGATCTTAACTTTCTCACAGAGTATTCAGATAGAGAAACATGCAGATAGACCCGTCTGCGGTAGCATCTCTGCGGTAAGCTCTGACGGAGCGCTTCGATTGTGTCTCAGACAAACTGTTCATCCGTTCACTCCAAACATCTCCTTGTTCATGGAAGGACTAGTTTAATCCATGCAGCTGATATTAGCAAAATACAAATAACATGTTCTTTTCTGTAAAGATCGTGATTAAGTGGTCTAAATCCAATAAATAGACTCTTTAATAATTTGAAATCCTATCCAATATTTTAAGTACTAACAGTCTCAGTCTTTCTTTTTTTCTAACACATCCTTGGGTTCCTGCACTGCAGGCTCAGGACATCCTCCCGGGCTGGGCTCCTGCCCTTCTTTGCTCTCTTCTATCTGTTCCTGGCTTCCAATGTCACTTCTGGACACTTCGTATCGTTCTTCTATGTAGCCACCATCCGTGTCGGCTGTGTAGATTCCATAGCACATGATGCTGATGACACCCAGTGGCAGGCCAAAGAGAAAGCAGCCCATAAGGGGTGAGCTCTTGAAAATAGACTGTGGAAAGATAATTACAACTCAGTTCCCTCACACTGACATGAAGTGAATTTAACAACTACAGGCTTCTTCCACTTGCAACTGTTCAACTTGCTTTGAGTTCCAATGAAGCAGTATGTCAGCGGTAATGGCTGTCATGAGAGACAGAACCTGTACACACATGCCCACAGTAGACTTGCTATGGGCAGCAGAAACAGGCAGCACATATTCTACGACCATTTCTATGGACACCTATTTATTCCGTATTAACTACAAACGTCTCTTTGGGATGGTAACTAAGTGAGGTAACCCGTGAAGTTTAGAATTATTTTCTGAACTACAGAAATCTATTCATTCAGACAGCTAGGTTACTTTTATGAAGAAAGTGTGTGTGTGTGTGTGTGTATGTGTGCATATATATATGTACATATACTTTATGAAGTGTGTGTATATGGATATATATCCTCTTTATGAAGAAAGTATGTTTTTACATGATATTTTAAACATGTTTTATGCATCTGGTTAGTAGAAAAGACTAACAGAGATAATCAGATGAGAGGTGATAGTGAAGGAAACTGTAATTATTAAAAAACCCAATGGAAGTGCAATCAGGGGCAGGAGCGTCAATTCAAGGCATCCACCACTGTTTATATTCTCCCCACATCTAACACTCGCAAACCAACACTGGGAGGAACAACTTAAAAACAAAATTAAAGGTGGAAAATATGGGACCCATCACATTTTTCTTCTACATTTAAAGTCTGCCTTTTAAAGAAAGAATAAAAGAAAGCAGTATAAAAAAAAAGGAAGAAAAGAAGGAAGATAGGAAATACGGGAAGGAAGGAAAAACATCTATTAATGATTCCAATTATTTACCAACTATGGAAAGAAAAGAATTAACAGAGATATTTAAAACTTTAAAATCTACAATTTTATTTTGACTACTGCAAAAATAAAAAGGAATGATTTCCCAAGACACATCATTCTCTTCAAAAGAAATGACTAATTCATAAAGAGAAAACGTCAACTAGTAGAACTAAAAATTTCACTATATCTTATAGTTCCAGGAAATTAAGTAAAACCTTTATTTATATAATAGTTCAGGAAATAAAATCTTTATTTTTTAATTTTAGTTAGGTCACTAATCATTAAAAAATGAATAATTAGGTAAACTTAATTTCCATCTGATGAAAATATTTTCTTAATGTAAATACTGACTGTTCGTATTTTGCAAATCAAAAAGCATATTTTGACCTAATCCTTTGAAATTCAGATTTTACCAGTTAGACATAAAGAACAAATTCATTCTTAATTAACAATGGCACAAAACAAATTGTTACAACTTACCACAATTGTAGATTTGGCATCAAATACTATTCTTTTCAATCTCTGTAAAATGCTATCACCTCCTTGGGCCTTCGATTTAATAGGGAAAAAAATTACATTGTCATTTAAGTACCCCTATGTATTAATTATTTTCCTATGTCATGTAATCTTAAAATTTCAGGTCAAAGGTTGATTTTAAAATATTACATAATTCTCTTGAAAAGGCTGTATAGTAAATGTTTACTGATATTTTCTTGTCCCACATTCCTTTTGCCTTCCTGTGTTAATACACCCTTATTCTCCTCTGAAGAAGGCCTCCTCTGTCTTCATGATCCACACAGCTGGACTGAAGTTGACCCACCCCCGCGTCCAGCCCTGCCTAGTTATGAATTTGGCTGAGATTGCCAAACCGGAGCTGCTGCAGGACACCCTTGGTATTGCACAGGGAGACTCTCCCTGAGGACAAAGCTCAATAAGAAAGTATTATAGGCAGAAGGGGAAAAACTCATGATAAAAATCAATCAAACCCCTATATTCAGTCATCCCTGAAATCTTGCTCACTCCCTGAATTTCCAAGCTCTGTAAGCCAGTAAAATCTCTTTGGTGTTACATAGTTTGAGATGTGTTTCACTAACTTACAAATAGAACTCATACACAGGAGTTTAATTTTAATAACTTTATGTTTTCACACACAAACACAAAATTCCTACTATGTGACGGACCCCACTAAAATGAAAAGGAAGAACTTACTTCCACCGTGCCATCCAAAATGTTATTAATGAACTGGACCATGTCTTCAGCATTCTCTATCTGTCTGTCTAACAAAAAGTATTGCTGGTTTGAAGTATTCAGTACAACTACAGTTGGGATTGCCAATTCACTAAAAAATAAACAAATAAAAATATATATTAAACACAGCAATAAGTTTATTCTGATATTTATTTATATCACAGTTGCTACAATTACAGGAGGGAGATTATTAACAGGTTTGCCTCCCTTTGCCTACAAAAAGAAAATTTCAAATTTTGCATTTGTTTTAGAATTGGTTAAATTAAGACTGTATAAAACATTCCAATATATAATAGCCAAATAATCACAATTAATTGGAAATAATATTTATGCCTGTCTCATTAAATTATCACAAAACAAAAAATACATATTGACCACTTAGTCCAATTTGGATGCAGGGAAAGTGCTCAATAAAGACTGAGAATTATTATTTGGCCACCGTTTCACACCTTTTCTCCTCCTTCAGAAAAAAGGTAGGGGAACTAAATATTAATTAAAAAGTAAAACGAAACTATGGCGAGGTGGCAGAGGGGAAGATTATTATTGGTGTCCTAAGTCATCTTCCTCACATGCTGTAGAATAGTTATACACAGTGATATAAAATGAACTATTTCCTTAAAAGGAATTTTAGAAGATCAGAATTATCTTCTGTTCCCCAAGAGATAGAAAAATCAGTACTATTCCTCATGTGACATCATTCACACAGCTGCAACACTATAATGGCATTTTTTATTATGGTACATCAAGTCATTTTCTTCTAGTAAAATAATCTTTAAAGCCAAAAATAAAATACGTCTAATGTATGCTAGATTTCTATAGTCCTAACAAACTAACACAAACCTAACTGCTTAGGACAACACTCATTTACTACCTAACAGTTCCACAGGTCAGAAGTCCAGCAAGCTTGGCTGGATCCTCTGCTCACAAGGTGGAAATGAAGGTTTTGGCAGGGCTGTGTTTCTTACATAGGGAAAGAATCCACTTCTGGACTCTCTGTGTGGGCAGGATTTAGGTTCATGCAACTGTTCCTTGCTGGCTATTGATGAAGGGCTTGTTCTCAGCTTCTAGAAGCCACCCAAATTCCCGGGCTCCTGGCCTCAGTCATATACTCAGCAATGACAATAAGGTGGCCTTCCTATGCTTGGAATCTCCCTTATAGACCTTTCTGCCCTATATTCCCTCAGCTCTTACTGGACAAAGTTCTCTATTCTTCAAGTCTCATATAATTACATCGAACTCCCCATGGATAATCCAGGACATTCTCCTATTTTAAGGTCCATAAGTTTAATTGCATCTACAAAGTCCCTTTTGCCAGGTAATGTAACACATGTAGAAATTCTAGGAATTAGAGCGAGGATTTCTTTAGGAACCATTCTGCCTCCACTGAGCTGCTCAGGGAAAGGTGAGCTCACTCGTGTGCAACAGGAGGTGGCTACAAAATTATTATAGTAGTAATAAAAAATTAATTAATTTTATAAATTTGTGATTTAATACCACATCTTTATGTTTATTTGTATTACTCTCAAATGGGAATTGCATCATGTACAGTCTGAGTAAGTTTTGATAAATTTTATAACTTTTTATACATAATACTGCAAATTTCATGGTAGTAAATGATAAAACAGACTAGTATTGAACTATTTTATGCATTTGTGACATACCTGACATATTGTTTCAAGAAGTTTACCCTATGTGGTTTATCTTTACATTTTTAAATTGTTGCCAAATCTCAAAAAAAGAAAGTTCCAACATTATTATTGGGAAAAAATCCTCACATAAATGGACCCTGGCTGTTCAAACCCATATTGTTCAAAGTCCAATGTCTCTTTAATAATTGCATAGATACTTCATTTTCCATTTTCTTGATTTCATTATATCCTACCCTGATACTTTAGACATGTATCTTCAGTAAACCCTCTCAAATTCTTACTAGAATGAGAGAAGTAATATAATTGAATACAAATGAAATAAGGAAATGCTATCTTACAGTTTCACTCTTTTAACTAAATATTATGAAGTTTATTTTGGATTTTCAGTTTGATTTTTTTCCCTAGTTTTCTCAGAAACTGGAAGGTGGTAAATCAACCTAATACAGAGCAGCAAGGAACGAAGGCATTTGCTATACCTGTTTCACTAAGCCAAGCCAGAACAAACTGCAGCCCAGCACAGTGCTGTTAAGCTCACACTGAGCCCTCAGTGCTTCTAGACAGTTAGTATGTGCAGTGAGTTTCCCCATCTTCTTCTCAGAGGCTCTGTCAAACCACCACTCACTGATGCCTGGTTTTCCTGCCATGTGCTGTGTTTGCTATAATGTTTCACCTCAAATAACCTCCCTGCATTCTTCATTCAGTTAACCTCTTAGTTACTGCCTCCTATGGAGGACATTTTCTGAGCTCTTCCACCTTAGCATGCGCTGAGTGGGGCAGTTTGCAGGAGAGTCTCTATGGTTCCAGACCCTCAACTACACAGATCTTTTGAACCAGCTCTGTAATTGAAGTCTGTAGTCTTATCCAATGGACTGTAAGTATTTCAAGACAGGAACTCCATTCATTTTTCATCAAATATGCCAAACACAATGTTCAACATACAATAAATAATCACTAAATGTCCACTAAATACAATCGGTTCCCATTTCAAATTTATTCAGTACAGGGAATGGTAAATATTTTCTAATATCAGTTTTCTAAAGTGACAAATTAGATCTTCACATCATAAACATAATATATTGAAATTATTTTAGACCTGGATTTTTTTTCTATAAAGTTATTTTAGTCTATTCAAATAAATTCTTCTAGAATAGCAATTAGTTCTTGAATGCTAAAAATTTTCCTACTTAATAGTTACACTTAGTTTGAAGACTAAACTTCTTAAAGTGTATAGTAAGGGAAAACTCCAAAACTAAAAAGGTTTGAATAATCTCTTCTTTTCAGAATACCGTATAATACCAAATTGAGAGATAAGGTTTTTCTGGTATAGAGCAATATTAAAATTCAGTAAGTTTCAAATACAGAATTTAAAAACTCAAGTAAGATATTTAATGAAAAAATGTCTGCATCAGTATATACCATTAGCTTCTGCCAACTATTTAACCCTTTTGCCTGTTTCTCAGAAACAGAAATAAAAAATTTGATAGATTTGATAGCAAAATCATTCCTCATTTTACTTACTCCATCAGCAAGGTATTTATATAGTCATTTCCATCCATATGGCCAAACTGAAAATCCCTAACCAACGAAGAAAAGCACAATATTAAATACAAAAATTAAAAAAGTAAATAACACAGCAAATTGACCACTGGCGCTTGCTTGGTAAGCACACAGATGTGGTAAACAGCTAACACGTAAATTGCAAACATAAGTATAAAAAAGAATGCAACTGCTACTGGCTTCTGAGATACAAATACACATGAGAAGAGTAAGGCAAATTTTAATACATTTCTACTTCCCTTATGCACATTTAAAATGCAGAAAAATATATGTTGTTAGCAGAAGTATGTTTAGAAAAATTATCCATTTACTTTAGAAAAGGACTAATACAAAACGCTAAAGACTATGTAATAAGAAAACTATATATTGACCCGTCATTAGAAGATTAGAAGGAAATAATAATTAAATAATATTACAAATTTACATTGGCTATCTTTTAGAGCAGCAACAATGACTTAGCACAAAGCAAAAATATATTTATTGTTGTTATTTTATACTCAGTTGCTCTTTGATTTCCTGTTACCATCACCATCTCTGACTTCTGATTACTCATTTAACTATCTCTAATTTGTAAGTACACGTGCATATTTTCCTTTCATGAAATTTGTCTCCATTTCTATCAGACTGCAGGTATGATACAAACTATATTAAAGTTTTATTTTTAACTTGTAGCACAATTCCACAAGGAATTTCAAGATTCAGACAATTCACGCTAAAATTCAATATGCTCCTACAGGACTCTCCCTGGATCACTGGCTTGAGTTACCATGAAATTCCAGAAATAAACATTTATATAACTTTTATTATAGCACGTTTGTACTTTTAGATATAGTACATAATCCTCTATTTTATTAGTTATTGTTGCTAATCTCTTAGTGTACCTAATTCCTATGTTAAACTTGATCATGGACAGGTATTTATAGAAAAAAAAGAGAGAGAGAGAGAGTTTGTTTCTATCTGTGGTTTCAGGCACCCAAAGGGGATCTCAGAAACTATCTTGCATGGATAAGAGGAAACGACTATCATTTAATTCACTTCTTTGATTCACCTTTGAAAGTATAAAATACTACTTTTGCTTTACTATATCACAAAGCATAAATAAAGAAAAGGAATTTATGGAATATGGCACCTACCTGTGGAAATGGTCTCTGTAATCTCTAGCAACTTCCTGAATGATTGACTTTAATCTGTAGAACAAACATATGAGTATTTCATCTTTTTACCTGAAAAATATAATTATTCAATCATAGCATCTGCTGCCTTATCTAAATGCTGTAGGAAAGAAAGATAATCATACCAAATCTATCTAAGGCCAGAAAGCAAATGACATTTGAAGCTTAAAACTGCTTAGGGCACTATACCTGGTATGTTCAACTGATGTATTTTTCTCATCGATAACTGCAATAGCCACAAGCTTTCCTGAAATTGGAATAACATATCTAAATTCAACAATCCCAATATATAAACTTTTCTATAATCACTTTAGTTGTAAACAGGGAATCAGTAAAATGTTTGCAGAACTTACTTCCAATTATGCTACACATTATGCTGAATTAGATCAACACATTATGAGAAAATACGTATGAAGGGTTTATTACTGAATCAGTCAACTCCAGATGATAAATTCCCTTCAATTTCCTACCCTCAAAATGTAAATAATAAACATATAGCAATTTTTATACTTACAGTGTAATTTTGTGACAACTTATATGCTCAAATTGTTTTTTTCACATACCCCACAAACTGTGTAACATAACTATTTTATCCTAAAACCATAAGAAGTAAGCTCATAAAAGAAATATACTAAGAATTACCCGAGCTCTTATTAAATAGTATGTAACAGTAAGACAATGATTCCCTTTCCTTACGTGCATCACTACCTGCCAGTAATAATACACAGGATTTAACAGACCTGTATTTATTTAACCCTAAAGAGAACATTAATCACATCATCTGACATCCTCTAAAAAGGCAGCATGATGTCATAACCAGACAGTGGTTTGGAGTAAGAACACCAGACACTGCAGTCTAGCAGTGTTATGTTCTGGGCACTGTACCAAGCCCTGGGAGAACAAGAGTAAAGTGCCCTCATCATTAGCTGTGCGACATAATCTCAGTAAGCTGCTATTTATTTTCAAAATCACCTATTTCATAGAGTTACCAGGAGAGTTAAATGAGATTACAAGCACACAAATATCGAGATGACACCTGGCTCAGAGCAGGAACATAAATAAAAATTAAATCAGCATTTTTTCAATTTCATCACATTTTAATATTACTTACCCTAATTCCATACTGCTTAAACACTTCACTAAATTCTGCTAACCCTCTGTTGATAAATATTAATTCTTGTTGATTATTTACCTTCTTGACAAAAATATTTCATTTACTAATGAGTGTTTGTCTTTTATTATGTGCTTCCTTAATTTGCAAATGCCTCCTGAGTTCTTTTTCAAAAGCCTGTAACATGTACAGCATCTTCCCAGGGGCCAGCAGGATTCCAACAAACACAGGCTGTTTCTCACATGATTATTGAACATTAACATTAACTTCCCAGATAACATACTAGACACTGGACTAGTTATACAAGATGGAGTTACACACACCCAGCTCTGCACTTGCCAAAGTACAATCTAGTAGGGGGAACAGACACTTTAATCAAATAAATGTTCTCTTAAAAATAGAGTTCTGAAGGAAAGATGTTGCTAGAAAAGACTATTACAGAGTAAAGTAGAAAGAGGTTCAATGAAGATTTTCCTAAGGAAGCAATATTTGACCTGAATTTGACGAAGAATTGATGACATATTTCCAGGCAAAGAAAGAAGAATGCAGAAAGGTGCTGCTTGCATAGCTTTTAAAAGAAACTGGGAGGTCAACGTGGCCAGAGAGGGCGAGGACGGGGACAGACCAGAATGAAATGAGGCTACAGATGCAGCCAAGGTCGGAACACTCAGGGTCCTGGAGCCACCAAACCTCTGAGAAATACAGACACATATTGTATTTTACAAATACAACTGAGTACAGCCAAAGCCATGTATTCTAATTCCCTGGAGGTCAAGCTATCTTCTATTATTACTGTACTAAAAGCAAAACTACCATGTCCCTGTATTTCCCCCTTGTCCCTTCTATGGACCTGGAAGAAATCAGAAAGTCAATCTCATTTTTTTTTTTTTTTTTTTTTTTGAGACAGAGTCTCCCTCTGTCACCCTCGGTAGAGTACCCTGGCGTCATAGCTCACGGCAAGCTCAGACTTGGGGCTTAAGCGATTCTCTTGCCTCAGCCTCCCAAGTACCTGGGACTACAGGCACCCACCACAACGCCTGGCTATTTTTAGAGGCGAGGTCTCGCTCTGGCTCAGGCTGCTCTCCAACCTGTGAGCTCAGGCGATCCACCCACTGGGCCTCCCAGAGTGCGGAGTAACTCTAACATTTCACAGTGGCTGTACCCGTGTGATAAACTAACACGCAGCACCCTCTGCACAGATAGGCTGAGAAGAAACACCACCACACATGGAATAGTGAAAGCGGGCTGAGGGGACAAAACAAGGAGCAAGTATTTAAGGAAAGTTACAAATAATAGGGACCATGTAAGAGTATCTCTAATTTGGATTCTTAATCAGCTTCAGGGGCAGGAATCATGAAGAAGCTGTATGCTCCTCACTTCTTATACCAAACAATCACACCTTCTATGAAGTTTTCCCATTCTTATCCTAAAGTCGTGAATGGAGATAAATGAGATACAATAACAGTGATTATTCATTGCTAATTTGCTATAAATTTATAAAACACCTCTTTCTAAAATTTAGTCAGCTTTTTTTGTTGTAGTTTCCATCTATGAAATCATATAATTTAGCTCCTTAAAGCTTTTATTTTTGTATTTATTTTTACACTGGCTTTGTCATTCTTAACAGTATAATGGCCAAACAGTGGCGCATGTGCCTCAGTGAGTAGGGTGCTGGCCCCATAGCCCCATATACCAAGAGTGGCAGGTTCAAACTCAGCCCCACCAAACTGCAACAAAAAAATAGCCAGGCGTTGTGGTGGGCACCTGTAATCCCAGCTACTCGGGAGGTGGAGGCAGAAGACTCGCTTGAGCCCAGGAATTGGAGGTTGCTGTGAGCTGTGTTGACGCCACGGCACTCTACCGAGGGCGATAAAGTGAGACTCTGCCTCTACAAAAAAAAAAAAAAAGGAAAAAAAAGAAACGAGGCCAATCTGATTGAAATTTTTCACCCACACAAGTAAAAGCAGGCCTTATGAGGTTGTGGTAAGTTCTACTTCAACTCTTACTACACGACAGACCCCCTGAGTACAGACTCTTGACTACTCATCTTTTCTCATTCCTTTATTACCCAGGCTCTCTGTTTCCCCCCTGACCACCAGTTCCATTAGTAAACCCAGTCTTTTGCTAATCTTAAGGTATATTCTTTGGGAAGTTCAGCCTATGTTCTCATTAGGCAGAAATGGCAAATTCATGTCCTACAAAAAAATTAAATTATGACATAGAGCTTAAAATCATTTCCTATACAATATGATTTAAGTAATCAAATAAAGAAAAATTCTGTAGAGTGATAGCTGTATACATGCTTGTTACCTGTGTCTCCAAGTTCATACAAGAGGAAGCCATCCACAGTAAGATAATTCTGAAACCTCTCCCTGTTGATCCATGATGACAGATCCCCATCTTCGTATTCTTAAAAACAAAACATTGATAAATCTGGTAGTATGTACAAAGTGCCTGATAGAGAACCAAAATCTTAAATCTATAAATGTTATTTTTAGGAATTTATTCTAAGCAGAAAATCAGATGTATAAAACGATTAATGAACAAAGCGATTCTTCACTCTAGCATCATTAAAAATAGCAAAAAAAAAAAAATTAAAAATAAAAGAAATACTCATACTGACCCCAAAAAGAAATAATTCACATAAACTTTGGTACACGTTGAGAAAAACCACTTATAAATTAAAGGAAACTATATTAAAAAATGTAAAAAAGGTTATAAAACAATATTAAAATTAAACCATAACTTTGTAAAAAATGAAGTAAAGAAAGATAAACTGACAGAATAATAAAAGGAAGGCATATCTGCCCGAAGGGTTTCCCTGGATTGATACTATAGGAAATTTTTATCATAGTTTCTTTGTGCTTCTCTATTTAAAATATGATTAGTTCACAATTCTTTCTCATATGTACAACACAAACACATACAAAACCATAATATATCAGCTCTTTTCCAACACCAAATATTTCCTGTTAATCAAATGGAAAATGTGGTATCTAAGTGAAACGTTATTTCCGAATTAGAAATATAATTCTGAAGTAAGTTTGAAAATCATTACAACTGCTGAAAAATAAGCTGATATAAAGCAAAATGTCTTTAAAAGTCTACCAATATGTCTGGTTAAAGACTGGATTTTAGCAATTTCTTGAAAGGTATGCTTTTTCTGTCACTTGCATTGCTAAACAAAACATTTTCAAGTTATCAAACCCATTTTAAGCGACATAATGCAAATCTGAAAGCAATTACACATTTGGGCTTATGAATTAGAAATAAACATAAAACTAGAAGTTGATTCCTGAGCCATAATCTCCACTCTATTTCAAAAGCAAATTTTCTAAAATTGGAAGTGTATGGTATAAAGCGATCAACTTGGAATTCCCTATGAAGTAAATCACACCTAAAAAACATAAACAATGTAACTTAATTCTCTGTACCCCGAAATAACCTGAAATAAAAAATAAATAAATAAAACAAAAATAAGCCATCATCATAAGTCCCCAACACAATGCTTCTAACCTTATTAACAACAATTCAACATTACAATAAGAATTTAAGGGAAAACCTCTGTTTTATCTAAAGGCTTCAGGCAGGTTGTAAATACCAATAACTGCATGGCAAACAATTTGGCCTTTACAATCCCTGTAGAAACTTAACATACTATGATTTTCTTTTTTAATCAAGAGAGACCACAGCTGAAATGGAAAGATGAAGGAGGGGTACATTTTAGACAAGCTCCAGGAGTACATGTAAATCTAAATAGACATAATCAGGATTTTTTAAAAAAAGAAACAGACTAGCTCTCTGAATTGTTAAGAAACTCATCATAGAAAAAGAATGAAAGATTTGAAGGCTGAATTTTGATTACCACTGACAATATTAATAATATTATCAATATTATTATTATTTTAACTTAGGGAAAAAAATCTCTTGAACCCTGTTTCTTTACCTGTAAAATAACAATACTGATGTTCAAGGATTGTTGTAATGATCAAATAACATAATAGACAGTCAGTGCTTATCATATGAGGGATACTGTAAGAGCAGGTGACAGAATAAGTATAGATATGAATTGTTTTCCTCCCCAATCTTCTTGTCTTTTGGGGAGGAAATTTTCTTCCATCTTTTCTTTTTCATATTTTCATATACACAAGTTCCTCTTAGTCTCCTTGTAAGCTGAATGTCTAATACAGACTTTCAATAACTATTCAATGAATAAATCACTAAATGAGCTATTTAATCACATGTTTCTCTCCTTATCTAATGTCCTCAGTTACCTCTTTTGTAATCTAAAGGTATTAATATCCCTGCCTTATGACCTACTTCACATGAACATAAAATGAAAATGTCACGGTATGTGCATAGATAATACCATCTATATAACAACAGTATAAATGGTTGTTATTCTATAGCAAGAAATCAAAGTCAGTTTTCTCATTCATTAAAAGAAAATAAAGATTATAAGTCCTTAGCCTTCACAACCAAACTATCTAAATTATATAAACAATTAAAATCTCTTTTACTAAAACAAAACAATCAAAATGTTCCTTCTATTGGACAGTCTTCTATTTGAATTATTTAAGCACTGTCAAGTCTACTGCTCTCAACTAGTCCTACTTTCCTTTGTTATGTATGAGAACTCAACAAGAAAACAACCGCACCTAGAAGAAAACTCAACAAGAAAACAACCACGCTCTAGAAGAAAACTCAACAGGAAAACAACCACGATCTAGAAGAAAACTCAACAAGAAAACAACCGCGATCTAGAAGAAAACTCAACAAGAAAACAACCACGCTCTAGAAGAAAACTCAACAGGAAAACAACCACGCTCTAGAAGAAAACTCAACAAGAAAACAACCGTGATCTAGAAGAAAACTCAACAGGAAAACAACCACGCTCTAGAAGAAAACTCAACAGGAAAACAACCATGCTCTAGAAGAAAACTCAACAAGAAAACCACGCTCTAGAAGAAAACTCAACAAGAAAACAACCGCAAACTAGAAGAAAACTTAACAAAAACAACCACGCTCTAGAAGAAAACTCAACAGGAAAACAACCACGCTCTTGAAGAAAACTCAACAAGAAAACAACCACGATCTAGAAGAAAACTCAACAGGAAAACCACCACGCTCTAGAAGAAAACTCAACAAGAAAACAGTCATGCTCTAGAAGAAAACTCAACAAGAAAACAAGCACGCTCTAGAACACTTTCACAATGAACAGAATGCTCCTTATCTGGGCTTCAGAACGAGGCACCATAAGCATGTAAGGTCACTGAGCATTTATTTACAAGGTGGCGAGTCAGAAGGAGAAACTGAATTTTTTATTTTATTAAATTGAAATTATGTTACCAACATTGCTCTTAGATGAGACCTGGCATTCACTCATTTTTGAGAGCTTCTGTGGTGCCTGACAGATGTAGAGTTTGATTATTTCTATTGAAATCTGAAATCTCTCCTGGTGTCCCTGTGAGTTTGTTGTACTGCCCTTGAGTATCTCAGAACCTGGTTTGGGAACCATGGGAGTTAAGGATTATTGTTCATTATATCAGATGTTATAGCAGCATGTGAGTATCTAAAAAAAGTCCATATTTTTTAAGAGCATCATAATAAAGCTCTCAGTGACAAAATGCTACAGGGATTCGCTTTCGACATAGAAAAAAAGTAAGTTAAAGATGAACAAATGTGGTAAGATCTTGGTATTTGTTTAACCTACACGATGCACACATTGGGTGTTATTCACTACTCTTTTTACAATGATGTATGTTTGACAGCATAATTCAAATATTTTCAAAATAGACCAAGTATTTGCATCAATAAAGAAACACTAAAAAGCAGGTAAATGATTACTTTTGACGGGGAGGAAAAATGTAACGAGGGTGCAATTCACAGCGGCTCCAACACTACTCAACATGTTTTACTTCTTCATCTTGTGTTTCCGAAATGTTAGATACTTTTAGAGCAATTAATTCTGAATCTTTTAAAGTAATGCGTACAAGCTTTATACTTCTCAAAAGGCAAATAGTTTTGACAAAATGATTCACTGTAGATAAAACTCAGAATGAAAAACAACACATGGAAAAATTACATTTAAAGGGTTAAAAAAACCATCAATCATTTAAAATAGGAACTGTAAAAAGTTCCTCATTACACCTAAATCCTATAAAGGAAACAACATTTTAATTTTAAGATTTTTATATGAGTTAAAACTTTGGAACTCACCATCATAAATAAAGTAAGTTTCATCTTTGAAAACAAGCACAGCAGGCATCTCTTTCAGTTTCACATACTGCAAAAAATCGTAAGTTTAAACGACTTTCATCATTGAAAAACTGTAATTGGTACACAGCCCTTATCATGAACAGGAACCCGTATTCTTTACAACTTTAACCTCTTTGTGCACATTGCCATGACTTACACGGCTGACTCTGGCCTCTGGCAACCTCCTGTCACTGCACCACAGTCACACTGGCCTCCTCTTCTGCCCCAGCATTATGCCAGCCATATTCTCACTTGGTTATTTATAGGATCTGTTCACTGATTATCATACACTCAATCTACAGATTTTAGGATGGCTCCTTCACATCACGTAAGCTCCAATTCAAATAGTTTCTTTTCAGGCATTTCTTGATCATTCAATCAGCGCATCCATCCCACCTTCACGTGCTCCAACTATCACACAGCCTCTTTACTTTTTATTTCGTAGCACTAATAGCACTAATCCAGCAAAGGACTTAATCTGCAAACACACACACACACATCAACCCACCACTTATTCACCAACTTAAGGTTTAAGGAAACAACTGTCATCACTATTATTTTAAAGAGAAAAAAAGCACTAATGTAATAACCATAACCCCTAAATGCTATCAATCTGCTGTTTGCTTATTAGTAACAAGCAATCTAATACCAATAACAGATTAATTATGTTTACTCTTTCTACACAAATCACCATAAAGAAATCTGACAGTAAAATCAAGTAATAATTTAAAAAATGAAATTGTGTCATTAAAATCCAATTTTGCATTACCTCAGGAACTACTTCTTCTGGGGCAGAAAAGAAGTATGTATATACAATCAATTCTGAAGCAGTGTCTATGTATTTCTCCTGTGAAGATACAAACAGAAAGAATACCCATTTTAAAATATTAATTAAAGATCACAATTCATTCCTCATTAATTGTCGGAGTTACCTTGTGCAGGAAGTAGATTATCACCATTTACTCCTGTATGGCATTTTAGGTGAAAAGACAGAATATTACAAGCAAACAAACTGATTTTAAGGCAAAAGAGCATTGTAAGTGCTTGTATCTTCCTCTAAGCAAAGTTCACCAAGTGCAACATGAGCTCAGTTCACATTTATTAACTTAATCACAAATTAGATAACAACGCTAAATAATATAATGATGATTATAAGACGTGTGCAGGCATACACCAACACACAAATAAAAATAAGCTGAAAACAATGGTCTTTTGTCATTAAAAAGTTTACCATCACATCAGTTTGGAATCTTGATGTCTCTAAATATTAAAAAAGCAATGCAAAATTTAAATAACCAGGTTAATAATAAGAAAAGTAAGTTGGCAACATTTACCCACACTGATTATTCACTTCTGTGTCATAAAGTCTTGTATACTACAGCGTATACAATAAACTGTCCTTATTATAAAAAAATACTTAGATTGAAATAAAGTATTTCCAGTAAGAGTGGAATAAGTTTTGGGTTTTTGGTGAAGTCTTGGCCAAATAGCAAATTAATATATAATACATGTGTGGATAAAAAAAAATTAAATGATTTCGTACTTTCAAAGGTGATTCTCCACCTATATAAACGAAAAATACACGATGTCTCTTCTGCACATGTTCGAACATTTGCTGACTTGGAAGTGGCCGAATTAGAGCTCTGTTTCAAAATAAACACAAAATACATTTGCATTATGAACTAATAATGGTACATAATTTATACCTATTTACACTATAGCTATGCCTTAAGTTATAAAGGTTTAATAACATATTAACTGTATTTTAAGTATATCTCAAAATCCATAGAAGTTTAAAAAATTACAGCCCATGACTACTATTGTACTTACATATTAAAAATTAATGTAGCACCCACAATTTAATCTATCAGGTTCAAAATATATTTTAAATACATCTCTTCAGAGAGTAGCACCATTGCCAATATTTTGATAGGGAAAAAAGGACTATCATCACTTAGCGTCCTTGGCTAAAAACAGTAACAATTCATGAGAGAATTATGTTTTCTCTTTCAAAAGATCATTCACTAAAACACTGTATGAAATAATATCCCAAGAGCATATAGTACTATATTAAGCACATTAATATTTTACTCTGTCAATTTAGATGCCATCTAGTTTTCAAGTACCCATGAAGGTTAAAACTCCAAAGTATCAAAAGTATATTAAGTATTTTCAGAAAAAATAAAATGGAAAATGATCCCCCATAAAGAGAAAAACAAAACTATACAAAGAGTTTTATTATACAAGCATTTTTCAAAGCCGAAGATATGAGACTAAGATATGATTTAAACACCAAAGTTTATTATAAAACATATCACTTCCAAAATATCATTAAAAAACTAAAGAGAAAGTCTTCTTTTAAATATGGTGCACATTACAGAATTTTCACTCCTCCAAATTTGTAAAAAAAACACAGCACATGTTGCAAAGGCCAACCTTTCACAACGCACACTTCTTCAGATGCATTGCATCACTCACTCTCACTAGTCTTTAATACTCAGTAACTTGTAAGTGATGCAACTCCAGAACTGACTCTTGAAATTCCAATTGCAATAGAGTCATCGCTAATTACATCAGAAGAATCTCTTCTTAAGCTTAAAACAAAAGTCATTAAAAATCACCAAAACATAAAGACTAATAGAAATCCTGGGGGAATAATGTACCTCCTGCTAGCACTCCCCCCGCATATAAAGTCATCTCAGAATTCATTTATCCACAAAATAAATAAAACATGCAATCAATAGGAAATTCACTGAAAATTATATTAATATTACAAATTTTAATATATTATGATATCTAATTCTTTGTATTTCCTCCAACAATTTGAGATAGTATCATGCCATCTAACAAATCAATCCCACTTTACTTTACCTTAAAGTCACATAAAGCTATCAATATAATATATACTGCTAAACTGCTGTAATATATACTGCCAATGTAGATTAATGTGCCTCGATGAATTTTCTCTCCAAGAAGTTTTTAGTGATCATACTAAATTGTAAGTAGAGATTTTCTCTGTATCTCAGAGCAAGGTGATGTAAAAAAAAAATCACATTCAAACTAATAGGAAACACAGAAGAATTTGATTTTTTATCAGTAAAAGCTCAAAAGATCTGTAAGTCCAATACATCTTTAGGTTTTAAATGCAATAATATTTCATAGTTCGTGTGAAGATGCACATGATAGATAAGGAAAAGTATTTTAGCTTCCAGTATTACAGGCTAGGTATGAAATTCCAAGTCCACTCAAAACCATCATTTTCTATGGCTTCTCTTAAATCTCAGAACCAGCCAGTCCAAAAGCAAAACCATCATAAAATTAAAATTAAAATTTACAAAACTGCTATAAGTAATCAATTTTATTTTAATTGTTATTAAATCATAATTGTGTACATTAGTGCAATCATGGGGTACAATGTGCTGACTTCATATACAATCTGAAATATTTTCATTGAACTGTTTAACATAGCCTTCATGGCATCAAAATTTTGAAAATATATTAAAAATACATTGGGGGGAATATTTTAAACACAAAATGAATTTAAATGTGAAACAATATAATACAAATTATTTTCTATGTTTTTTCAAGCACTTCTTTGCATATGCAATGTAAACCTTAATTTTTGTCACAAATGAATAAATGTTTGTTCAGGTAAGTTTCTAAAATATGCATGTTCAATACAGCCTATGAAAATATATTTGATTTTCAAATATTTATATCATATAGGTAAGGCCTTTCCTACTAATAACTTACCCAGATACTCTGTGAGCAAACTCAATAATATCATCTTTAGTTCGTGGTCCTCTATAATTATATGCCAAGTCCCCTTTTAATCTTAAAAAAAAAAAAACATAAAAACTTGATTTATTTTAACTGTTTTAATATTTAATGTTAATCACTCTATTGTTGCACACAAGTACAATATATAAGATAGTAAATGTAGAAGAATTTTAGAAGTAGCATACTCATAAAATGTAATAGGCATTTGTTTTCAGAAGACCAGCAACTCAAAAACATAAACAAAAAGGCTTTATTATGCTAAAATTACATAAAAATATTTCACTCTGTACTTGACTAGTCACATTTCATCTATGCTTTCTGAAAAGTGAATATTCCATACATTCACAGTCAAAAGAGCTTGGAAAATTAAAGCACCGTAATTTTCACTTCACAGTCAAAAGAGCTTGGAAAATTAAAGCACTGTAATTTTCACTGTTTTCCCAGTCAAAAAGTAAATGTAATGACAAGGAATTGTTGGAACTACTTTTAAGCAGTACAGTATCATAGATACTTCACGGATGCTTCAACATTATAGGGTAAAACAATGCCTAAAACAACTCTACCAGAAAATCAGATAATTCTCTAAAAGTCTACCCATCAATTAATTGATGTTTAATTAACTGAAATTTTAAAAAAGAAAAATTGGGAAGCACTGTCTTATACCTATAATTAAACGGGAAGAAACAAAAACTTAACACAAATAGTAAGAGGCTTAGCAAACTTTTCAGAATGTGGGGAAAGAAGAAAGGTCAACACTAAACCCCGGACACAACTTTAAATTAGTCACAAACTGACATTTAACATTTTTAAATATTGAAAATCATTTCACTTTATTATAAAAATAATTTTCAAAACAAGCCCTCAGTTCCCCACTTTATCAAAATAACGTTAATGAAAATCACAGAAGATTCAATAAAGTCATGATTATAGACAAGTCCTTCAGAATTACTAGTTATTTCTTCCTCCTTGTGCACGCCATTCGACTGGATCAGCACTGACGGATTAGGATTTACATCTATCAACTTTGATTCTCTTCCTTTATCTCTCATGAAATAAGTCTATTTTAATTACATAAAAGTTCAATTTGTAGAGACAGGATTTTTGATAATAAAGGTGAACACACACATGTGTCCTCGAGCGTAAAGACCTTTCATAATTTATGACTGTAGACCTTGTCCTGCACAGTGCCTGTCACACACTAAGTGCTCAAACCTGTTTACTGAATTAGCCATAAACAACACAGTTCCTCAAACATGTAGAAAGCCATAAAGACGCACATGCTCTCCTCTGACCACACACTTCACCTACCCAAATCTTCAATCATCTACTGAAATTAATGTAATAAAATGTAAGTAGAGTGAACTAATAAAAATACACATATAAATATACAACACTCAACTTACAGCTTAATTGTTGGATAACCTCGAACTCCAAACTCTGAAGCAATGCCTTGATAAGAAAAAGAATAAATAATTCTAAATTTTTTTAGAGAAACTAGGTAACAAATGTGCCTTTTACTTAAAAAGTATATTTATACAAACCCATATGTTGTTTTTAAGTCTTAAGAAAAAATACAAACTTATATGGAAAAAGAAAAAAAAAACATGACATTCTCATATAAAACATTACTTAGCAATCCAACCTATGGTCTGCACAAAATTCTATGACAAAATAAATAAATGTCGAAAGAACATTAAAAATTTATCTATGAAGTACTTATTTTAAAAGCTATAATGATTTTTAAAAAAAAGTAATTCTCATTTGACTTCATTTCTAGAACAAATATTTCTTTCAGGCCTCATTTATTCCTCTAAATAAAAAGTTCCTACTTTTTTGATAACCTAGAATAATTCCAATCTCTAGAAGATTATTCTGAAATCCTTATATTAACTGAAATGAGAAATAGTTGCTACCATGACACCTTCACCTTTTGAGGGAAAAGAAGAAATAACAAAATCGAGCAAACATTAATAAGGAATTAGGCCTTTAAAAACTATGGAAACCACATAGCAAATTAAAAACAGACTTCTTTATACTTCAGAGCAAGTAGGACAGGAAAGAAGAAATAAAATATTCTTAGTTAATAGACGTTACATGCTATATTTACAAAACTACACTAGTACATGCAAAGTACAAAGTATTACAAGATCAATCCCTTTGTAATTGGTGTAATTTCCAGAATTCTTTTTTATCACAATTGTTTACAATTAAACTCTTTTATCTAGATTCTTTTTTAACAATCATTTTAATAACCCTCATTAATCTTTGGATTCTTATCACCTCTCACCAATTCACAAGAATAACAGTGAATTTCTGACAAAATATTATCCAAAATCCCCACACCTTCCTTTGTTAACTCCAGAGCTTCTCCCTTAAACACATGGAGTGAGGTAACTGAGAGAGCAGAGGCAGCGATCAGTGGCCAACACTCATTTTGACAAGAGGGGCACAAACAGCAGAAATAACAAATAAGAACACAAAGTCTAAAGACACAGGTCTTTTCTCTGAATAGTTATGTAAAATGGTTTACATAACCATTCTAAACATTTGCCTTAATTATAAGTGCAAAAAAAAATCTTCTAATTGGCCAGAGAAATCACATGGAAGCATATCATGATTTAGATCATTGCTTTCAAAACTTAGGCAAAAATCCTTTAAAGTAGATTTTACCTCATTCCCTCCCTTAACCTTACATCATTTGTGCCAGTCTCTAATTTAGGACTTAATTCTATCAAGTATAAATGGTAACTGCAGTTATGTAGATTGCCTCGTTACAAGCAAAAACACACAAAAGATTTTGGGGAGATTATGTCAGTAAAGCCTGATCTTCCAAAATTAAGGAGACAGGTAAATACAAGCCCCTACTACCTTTAATTAAAATGCATTAAAAACTGCCAAAAGATACAGACTAATATGATTCACTGGGGGAGGGGGATAGAGCACCACAGTAATCCCTTTATGTAATTTATTTTAAAATTTATTAACACAAAAATCAAATAAATGAAATATGCAATCAATGAGAAAATGTACTGGTGACGTTTTGTAGCTTGATAATGTAGCTCTCCTAATAGGCTTCAGAGAGAACAATCTCAGTTCCATATTCAGCCTTATCACTTAATGTCCTTGACCTTAGTTTTCATATTTAGAAGATAGAGATAATATCACCCAAGCTACAGCCCCTTGCTCCTTGACCATTAACCTTCATTTCTGATAGAATTTTAATTGACACTGAACCTTAAAATTTCAGCCTTAGCATTTCCGAAAGGGGGAATGGCAGTAAAAAATAAACAAACAAAAACATACAAGGACACGGGTTAGGATTCCCTTTTCATTCATTATGTATCCAACTCTGGATAAATGTCTTCTTGAATTCTAATCTTCTGAGAAACACTACTCACAGGGTTATAGGTTGGGATTTTAAACTGAGCAAACATATAGAAAGAAATATAAACAGTCCGACACATGTGAGATTATTAAATATTAAATCTACATCCTTCTACTCTGGATTCTGATTTCACTGTTAAGTCATCATCTTCTGAAATATCCATATGCAGATACTGTAATACTAATAAAAACCAATTTGGCAATGTGTTGAATATTTTATAACTGATTTTCATATTCTTCAAGTACATCTCAATTTTGTGAGAAGGAAAAAAATGGCACTACTCACATAAAGAAACTAAAATTTCAGAAGACTTGCTCCCTTGTTTGAGAGCTGGGATCAGGTAATAGGGCTGAGACAAACTCGGACTTTGAAGTTTTCATTATTTATTTTTTCATATTAGGGAATTATATAGACATCTAAGGTCGATTCCTTCAAAAATTTGAAGAATCCATGACACGAGTAACTTCCCTGAAGTTTTGTAATTTCAAATATTTATAAAACGTGATTAAAGAAGAAACAAGCCCTCTCATTTCTGTTTTCTCCCTGAAATGATAGCAACTTAGTTGTGGAGAGAGGTAGGGATGTGAATCATGGTTATCTTGGACTCCAGGCCTAAAACTGTTTCTAACTTTGGTATGCCAAATTACTCAAGGCCATTTTATCTAAGTTACCTTGTTACTTGATCTAGAAAATAGTGGTGGGGAAAGAATTCAGGAGTTAATCTCTGAACTCCTTTCCATCTCAAAAGTTGATGGTTATTATGTGTCTAACAGGAAAGGCCAGGGAAGTGCCCACGCACCCTGTCATGCACAGGAACCCTCCCCCACACGAGAAGACCCAGCCCAATAGTGCAAAGCGAATAAACTCTGACAAACAGTCACTGACTGAAAAACAAAAACCAAAACCCATAGAATTATCCAGCCCCAAATTTCAATAGTACAAGGTTGAAAACCCTGAAATACAGTCATTAACCAAAAACACTATGTAATCTAGACAAGTAAAATTAATTTCTAAGTATAATCTTTGAACAATTCAGGATAACAATGTTAGTAGCAAAATGTCACTAAAAATTTCTATATCATATTGGGAATATATGGTCTTTACCATAAAATGATGTTACACTAAGATGGAGAGTAAACAGAATTTCAATGGTTCCATAATAAAAATCAGCATACACTATTGTAGACAGCATTGTGTTGTGTTTTAACTTTTGCATGAGAAACATTTTTAGTATCCATATTTGAAGGGGAATGTACAAAAATGCCTAAAACACACACATCTAAATTTACAATGCATATTATACAACTGTTTTCATGTTATTTGATAATGGCATTATTAGTTAAAATCATGCATTGAAAATTTTGGGTAAATTCCAAACATGAAGTAGGATGAATCATAATAGTTCATATTCCTCTATAGTCAAAAACTATACAGAGAAATTTACTGGACTGAGTCTGATGACCTTTGCTTCTTCTGATTCCTGGAATTTCATGACTTAGAACTAAGCTACCATCAAAGACTCTTAGAGATGTTATACATTGGATCACTTTGAATAATCTTACCCTATCCTGAACCAAAAATCCTGTAACTACCTGTCCTTCAAAAAAAAAAAAAAAAAAATTCTACTTTGTAGTTCTCCAACCTAAGTATGCAGCAGAATCACCTACAGTGAAATTAAAAATATAAACTCTCTTATGACGCAATCTCCAGGACTGTCATTTGGTAGGGCTGGTGCAAGCCTTCAGAACCTGCATCATCCGTGAGCATCCAGGTCTTCCTAACACAGACAGTCTACAGACTATGAGATGGAAATACCAACACTCTGACTGCCTAAACAGCAATCTGTGTGGATGGAAGTGTTATCTACAGATAGGCCATCCTTCATATCTTATAGGTAGGCACAGAACAATGTTGACAGATGGCTTGAAAAAAATTCAATTTCTCTACCTGTTTGATTCCCAGTTCTACTAAAAAGCCTATATTTGAGCTTCTTAAAGGATTCAAGGAAAATTTGAGAATTATAAGCCAAAAATCTATTTGTAATACTTTGAATACTTTATCAACTTATCAACTTTTTGTCAATAGCATATAAAATATCTCAATGATGCTATATTTAAGTGGATAATCCATCCATCAATGACTATTTCCTTATGTTTACTGGTGCCGTTTGTCTCTCCTGACAAGAATGTAAACTTCATGAAAGCAGAAATTTTTTACATGTTTGCTCAGTGATGTGTCCATCTTAACCCATGATGAGCTCTTCAGCATCTGGTAAATGAATGAATGCTGACTCAACTACTCCTTTTACAAAGGGATGATTTTTTCAATGAACTATGTTTGGGCGATTCAAGTAGCCCCAAGGATTTGCAAGCATCACCACGCAGGTTGCAAGATAAGGTGTGAGACCAGGTGTGGAGGATTAGTATTCTATGTCCAAGGAGTAAACAGCAGGCGTTAGACTCAGAGTACACAGAAGTACCTAGCACCATCAATCTTAGAGTACACAGAAGTACCTAGCACGACCAGTGCCCGGAGGACGGTGGTGGTCAGCATATATTTCGGGTCCTCTTTTCCTTTTCCCCAAGGCTAAATGGTTTGCTTGAGACACATGTGTGTTTCCTAGACTGCAACCCTACAGAGGTTTTTGCTCCTATGAGTTCAACATAATGTATTATATAATACTAAGTGAGCAAGAAATAAAATTTATCAACAATCATAAAATCAGAGGCAAAAATTAAACCACTAATTTATTAAAAATGAAATTTAAAAGGTCTCATCACAAAATACCGAAAATGTTGCAAACTAAATATGAAGCCTAAAGACACACAAGAATACAGCCGTTTATTTATAGCATTTAAAACCATTTCTTCCAGCCCCATCTTCCCTCTCACTCCCTCCTTTCTGCTCCCTTTTCTCTCTTGATCTCTTCTCTCCCCCCAACTCTTTCCTTTATATCCTAAAAACACACACAAAACAACAATTTTTTCCTTGAGCTATGCAGAAAAAAAATCATTTATTTTTTCCCTAATCATAGTGTCACTTAATTAATAGTTATACATAAGAGTACTTAATAAATATTGAATAATAAATTAATGAACTAGATACTATAATAGAAATTTCTGACTTGCCTATTTTTCTTCATACCCCACACTCCTTTATATATGACTCTAAGAACCTCCTTGAATGAATCAAATACAAGAAGCAGTCACCTTTAAGACTTCATCGTACTTACTGATGTTTTCACTTTTCTTCCTCTATTAGGCTACAAGCATTTCGAGGACGCATGTTTGGGTTTTTCTGTAATCTCTACGGACTAGCATAACGGCTTCACAAACACAAATTAGTAAATACCGAGTGTTTGAATAAACAAATGCACCTAAGAATGAAGATGTCTATGCAAATCTAATCAACATATACCTGTAGATATAAGACGTACTTTCATGACCAATAGTAGAGAGCTGTAACTTCTTAAAACACTGTTAAAAGCAGACTTCGAGAAATACTAACTCAAGCACATTAGCCTTCCTCTCCCTAACAATTTCCTGCCATTTTATCTCTTCTTTCAAAATTTCAACAATTCATTTGTGTGACTCAATAATGCCAGCTCTAACATCTTACACACTTACACTCTAGATTCCTTATTCATAAACATCAGTAAAGCAAAAGACCACAAAATCAAAATAATAACTTGAATATAAAATTAAGCTTACTCTTTTCCACATAGCTAAAAATCTTACACCACTATTGTTATTGTTTTTTTTTAATTAAATCATAGCTGTATACATTAATGCAATCACGGGGTACAATGTGCTGGTTTTATATACAATTTGAAATGTTTTCATCAAACTGGTTAACATAGCCTTCATGGCATTTTCTTAGTTATTGTGTTCAGTCATTTATATTCTACACCTAACAAATTTCACATGTACCCTTGCAAGATGCACCGTAGGTGTGGTCCCACCAATTGCTTTTTTTTTTTTAATAACTCAAAGCCAATCTATTAAATCTGTGATTTTACTCTTGAAAATGTCTGAAGAATTACTGTTTCCTTCTACTTCACTTTACTGCGACCAGCCAACCCTGGGATCCCAGAATCCTACCCAAGGACTCACATAAAAAGTCAATTTACATGATCTTCCTATCTCTAAACTGTTCTTTTTCACACTACAAGTCAGTTGCCAGACCTTTTTTAATCACTTCATATGCCTTCTCAAAATGTGCATTATCTCCCTACGGACAATAGATAAAATCTAAAATACCCTAATCTGGGAAGCTCTTAAGATAATCTGACATTATCCTTTAGCACCATGTATGTGGAGCAGTTGTGCTAGGAATTTGAAACATAAAATACCTATACAATCTTCACACCCTTGAAGATTATCACTTTCCCTTACAGACACAGAAGCTGAAATTAAGAAAGGTTAAGTACTTCCCCAAAGCCACAAAATTAGGGAATAACAAAGTGGAGATTAAAATATAGGTCTGTCTTCCTTCAAAGTACCATCCAAAGTATAAGACTCACGTCCTCAAAAAAAAACATTCAAGACATGTTTCCACGTTCCTCATCAACTAAAGGAAAGGGGAGCCTACATTTATGAAATACAAAGGATTCAATGAATGCATCATTCAATCCTCAAAACAACCAACAAAAGAAGCATGACAATTAAATATTCCCCAATATAGAAACCAAAGCTTAGAGGTAGGTGTTGAGCAAAAGCAGAGCCAGGATCTGAATCCAGCTCTCCTTTTGGAAAGCCATGCTCTTTCCAAATTCTATGATACCGTATACTTCTTTAAACTTAGTCTCTTCATTTCCCAGATCCTTTGGTGAAAGTGTATTGGTGAAAAGGATCAGATAATAAGTATTTTAGGCTTTCTGGGGTTGAGGCTCTGTCACGACTACTTAAGTCTGCCATAGACAGGCACAGACAACAGTAAACAAGTGAGTGTGGCTATGTTACGATATAATTCTACTCACAGAAACAGGTAATTAGACAGATTTAGCCCATGAGCCATATGTATGTTTTGCCACTCAGCTTCATTCTATTCTCTGGCACACCCTCGTGAGGCTCCCTTTCGACTTCGTGGTTTTGTTCTAATCTTCTTTCTAATGTGAACGCTCTCCTCATCCTCACTGGATTTGCTCCAAGTCAATTCGTCCCTCAAGTGTCTCCATAATCCTCTCCCTGCCATCTCCAGCTACTCAGATAAAAACCTTCTTCTCAACTCACACAGCAATATCAGTAGTTTAACACTCTACTATCTGTACCTGCCATTTGCAAACTGATTATATCAAGTAGATTCCGGTCATCTATATTAGGAGAAAGAATACTGCATATTCACTATTCAATGGCTAATTCATTAACTCATAAAGTATACAGTCTTCAATTATTAAGATAATTTTGATTTTATATGAGCAAAACATAAATGTCTTCCTCCCACATTGAATACTGCTGCAGATAATTAAAACATTTTTGCCATGAGAATGGTAAAATAAACTAAGGAAAGGCTTACTAGAATAGGAAGTAGCATCCATCTTTCCAACTTTAACCGGAGAACCAATGTTCTTCATCTCAAGACCAACTTCATTCCAAATCGGCTCCAGTTTTTTACAATGGCCACACCATGGTGCATAAAACTTTTTAAAAAAAAATTAAAATTTTGTGCTGAAAATTAAAAAAATTCTAATTTTGTGCTATCAATCTTAGAATTTAAGGAATCTTTGACTAAATGTTCTGCTAATGTCTTACACAAAAAGTTTAAATTTAACTTTTAAAGTGGTTACATAACAAAAGATAAAAGACACATGAACCTAGATAAGTTAACTCCTGGCATATAACTCAAAACTGATACAATTTTAAATTCATTTTAAATGACTATTGATACCTACTTAAAACAGACATAACTTTGCAATAAAAACATCCTTGCTTTCAAGTTACTACGTTGATGTTCCATATAAAATGAAATCACCAAATAAACACACATATACTTTACCACATGCGTACCCCCTAAGTGTTAATGATAAATATCATTCTATTTCTAGTATAAGAATTCAAAGACAGTAGGTGGCTTTACTGACTTTCATCATAAGGACTGACAAGACACAGGAGATCAGCAGGATGACTGGTTTGGGATGGGGACAAGTTAGGCTGATTAAACTCGAAGTCACAGTCCTTCATTCCTCAGAAGGTTCCTCTAGGTAAGTGGTGTAACAAACTGTATGTTCTACTTTTATGAAATAAGACTTTTTAACTATATACTATTGAAAGGTTCAAATATGCGCAAGTGGACAAAGAATTAAACAAGGTACCATCATACCCTGTCCTTTAGCTTCAATGATCATTGACTACCACTCTCATCCCATCTCTTTTGCTGAGACTCTACTTTTTTGCTAAGGTATGTTAAAACAAATCTCAACTATGGTAAGGTTTAAAAATATTCCAAACTTGAATGTGAGGAAAGGGAGATGAAAATTAAATTTTGTTCCCTATTAAGATAAAAATATAATTTTGACCACTAAGTATTAATATACTCAATCTCTTAGAAAATATGAAAAGAGTGAATTCTGAAATAAAACCATACCATAATTTATCTAAAGTAACTCATTATAAGATAGGGTTCCAACATCCCTTAACGCCCCTACCCTTACAGTTTCATCAAAAATAAGTTCCCTAGCCCAGAACCTTAGAGCTCTGAGATTCGTTTGGACATAAAAACCCAAATACAATAATACTTGAGAAAACAAACTGAGCATATACATAAGCCGAACTGTATACTGTCATCTTTAAAAGGAGAATTGGAAGTGGTACTTAAAATGGGAAGGGTGGATAATTAGCATATAAGATTTACATACTCACATCTACAAGCCAAATGTCATCTTTTCGATTCTCTTTAAATCTAAAGAAAAAAGAAGAAAAACAAATATTTTTATGTTGTGTCCATTTTACAACTGGATGGTACAGATAGGGACAATAAAATGACAAATACGGGAGGATGAAATGAAGTCTTTCAACAAATTTATATGTAAAATTTTTATTGCGGGACCTCCAAAGCATATCCATTCACTAAACATCTTTAGAAGAAAAGCTAATTACCTGACCAAAGATAAAGTAACAGGAATAAGTAATCCAACAAAAAGAATTAAAGTAGGATTCAGCAGAAACACAAACGTACATCTAAGCCCTCACACTTCTATTCCATTTTACCTCCGAATCGAAAAGTTAACATAGCAGATACCGAGGCTGCTATCCTTACAAAGACCTGTTTGCAAAACTGTCATTGGATGGCATAGGTGAACTTGAATTTTAGAACAGCTCCCACCATTTCCTGGTAATGATTGCTCCATGCTCATTAAGTACTTGGAAAGTACAAAACTGGAGAATTGCTAAGTTAAGATCTCAGACCACTAGCCTGAGATGTGTACTCCAGGTTGGGGTAATTTTGTATCCCACCATTAGCTGGTTAGGTCTGTCCTTTAACTTTATTAAAATATTCGACTAAGCCTGTGAATTAGGGATGATAATGAAGAGGTCATTATACGCCCCATGATTGACTGTGGCCACTGATAAAATAGCTTGGGCCAAAAATCAGGGTCATTTTCAGATGAAAAGATCATGGGTACCTGAATGGGAAACAAGGGTGGCCTTGTGAAGTGTGGGCCAATCAGGAAACACACAGCCATAGCAAAGCCAAACTCAGGAATAGCAAGTGTAGACAAGATCCAGAGAAACAGTACCGGTGGACTAAAGGGCCCACCATGTTACTGATGCTGAGAACACTCTGGCCCACTTTGCAGATCTGTTCCTAAGTGGTATTTTTAGCCTTAATCAGGATCTGACAAGGACAGCTTTTTCATGCTGTTTTGGTGTCTTCTCACAACTTTTGTCAGTCCATGCCTTCTTGCCTAGACTAGGATTATGCTGAATTTCCATGGGCCGTCCCTTGTGGATTCAGGAAGCAACTGGTTTTACATCTGCTTGCTCTGGAGGGAGGAACAATTCAGTTTTCACATTTAACTGACGCGCCTGCTAAGGACACTTTGTTAGTGTAGGGTCCATTTTGGTGACCATTAATTATTAGGAGCAAGCCCCTGCCTCCTCCTCCGGCAGAGTCCCACTATTAGGGTACATGGAGGGAGGGGGTACCCCACATGTACCATTAGCTTTAGCAAGATTGCTTCTATGTTAACAATAGTTCCCATCAGAATCAAAGTTTTATAAACAGTACATTGTCACTCCCCAAGAACCATTAGTAGAAATGGCTATGTGCCCCTGTGGGGTAGTCAGAGCCAGGGTTTTTGCTCTTCTAGAACAGCACTGTATTCAACTGATGACCCTCTCAATGCCCCATTTCGTCATGCAATCAGGTTTCCAGGTGGTCAGTTAGTAGAAACAGTACTGAAAGTAAAAAGCAACCTTTTTTTCACTCTTGTAACGGTGCCAACCAAGAAGGAAGCAAAAAGAGACACCAACTCCTCTGTGTCCCATTCTTCCCCATGAAACAGCACCAGGCAAGGCCAGGCAGAATCCAGCACTGACAGGAGACTTCATCCCACTGTGGAGGAAGGCTGACCAAAAGGCTTTGGCCTGTTTATGAGAAGGACAAGACAAAAAAGGACAAGAAAGGAAAAGTGCCTCAGCTGAGGACTTTGATAAGGATGTTCAGGCAGAGATGCCCAGAAAATGCCGTGGGGAAGTCCCCAGTAAGGAGGCCTCCAAACAGATGCCACTGGGCTAGGAGTGCACATACGCGTATGAGCACAGCTGACCTGGGAGGCCTGAATCCTTGACAACTCCCTCTAGAGACTGCAACGCTCTGGTTGTGTACCAGGTCTGGTGTGGGAAGGGCACGTCCCCTTGTGGCCTGCCAGGAAAAGCCTTGTAATTGCCTACCGTCAAGCACAGGATCTTGGTCTGGTGCTAAACTCCTTACCTACTGTGAGCAAGGCCTTACGATTAATGCAGTGATACTACAAAGATAAACAGTAGTTATCAAATTTCAGCACTCCATATGATTAAAGCAAAAAGACATGACAAATACAAGGTAAAATGATTTTTAAAAAGTTAAATTATTTAAAATATATATTATAAATATATACTCACGATTCATCTAAATCTTCTACAAATCCTTGACAGAGGGCTACATCAAGTAAAACAACTGGAAAAAAGAAAGAAAATATGGCACGTAAACAATAAATGTGGATTTGTAATTTGTCTCACACCATATGTTCAGTTACTGTAAAATGCTTTTAGTTTCTTAATCAAAAATTAATCATTGATCCATCCCAGGGTACAAGTGATGCAAAAGTCTAAGCAGTTTATCCCTTTAAGGAAAGCTTCCTCTGCATGCAACCATAGTGGCAAGTTCTACGTAGGTTAATAAATGTAATAAAACACTTAGGGTTTCTTTTTCTACATATTTTCACTCTCCTCTGTTCTTTCTTTTTACCATTCTATCTTTTCTGGAGTAGACATAAAAACCATTCCTCTGTATGTGTTTCTCTAGTAAGAATTATCTCTTCAGTAAAAACTCCAAATGCCATTCAAAATGCTGTTAGTTTTCTTTTTTTCCCCAAACAGGTGGAAACATAGAAAGAGAGACATAAAGTCGAGCTACGATTCTAATACGATTTAGAGAATAGGGCCTGGCACATAGTGGGCTCTGAAAGGTTGCTGAATAAGTGACTCAACCACAATGAGAACCCGGGTAGCCCTGCTGACAGGGGCCGAGAAAGGCTGACACTGACTCTCTCCCTCACACTCACACACACACACACGCCCATCACTCTTCACACCGCACACTCCCGGCGGTCTAACCACGATCTGTCCTCGTTGACCAGCCCTCTCTTACCCTGGGTGGTAATAATCCTTCTAACAAGGCTCAGAACCTAAAACCAAGGCAAGAGTTAGCCATAGGTTAGGATGGTGGCATCAGCGCCTATCAATGGAGTAAGCGCTACTGAAAATTCCTGCCACGGTAAGAAAACAAAAAAACCAGAAGGCTCCCCTGGCACTGGGCATCCAGCAAAGCCCGGGTTGGGGAAGGACCCGAAGGTGTCGCTCAGTCAGGTCGCTGCAGAAGAGGCCGACAGCAGGTGGGCATCTCCGCGGACCCCATGGGCCTCGCCCCATCGCCCGGCACCTGCCCCGGGGCGGTCCCACCCCGCACCCACGTCGGGGCCCGGGTCCCCCGCACCTGCCCCGGGGCGGCCCCCACCCCGCACCCACTTCTGGCCAGGTCCCCCGCACCTGCCCCGTAGCGGTCCCCACCCCACACCCACTTCGGGGCCGGGTCCCCCCGCACCCTCTTCGGGGCCGGGTCCCCCATCCCGCAGGGCGGCCCCTACCCCGCACCCTCTTCGGGGCCGGGTCCCCCCGCACCTGCCCCGGGGCGGCCCCCACCCCGCACCCTCTTCGGGCCGGGTCCCCCCATCCCGCAGGGCGGCCCCCACCCCGCGCCCACTTCGGAGCCGGGTCCCCCCGCACCTGTCCCGGGGCGGCCCCCCCCGCACCCTCTTCGGGGCCGGTCCCCGCGCGCCAGCGGCATCACCTTCGCGCGCCCGTTACCTGTGGCGCAGAGCCGCAGGGCGGCCAAGCTCCTCCGAGTTACCACGCTCACCATGGGAAGCTGCAGAAGCCAACTCTGCATAGGGGAAAAAAGAGACAGCGGCGACCGCCGCCTGCCAGCCCGGAAAGGGAAGCAGAGCCGACCCGGCTCCGGGGGCGGGGGCGGGGCAGGCCGGCCTGCGCTATCCTCTCGGAACCCCGCCGGCCTCGCCTCTGGGCATGCGCAGAGGACGGGCCCTTGCGCCGCGATGTGGCGCATGCGCAATCGTGTTCCAACAATCCTTTGCGGCCTTGCGAGTGTGAGAACCGGGCGTTTAGGGTCTCCGGAGGGGCCTTTGGAGGAAAGTAAACCAGTTACACTTATTGAAAGCAAAGTGGACTCCAGAAAGTGCGCACCGAGGTTGAAGTTTGAATATTGGCAGCTCGTTTACTTGTTACGTGTGCAGTGAGCGCGCGTGTGAGTTCGGACGGTCAGGTTCACGGAGGGGCGTGGTCGGATGTGCGGCGCTGCGCGTATTTGCAAAATGCGGAGTCTTGAAAACGTTAGGAAATGGCGCAACTCTTTTATAGTAGTAAGCCCTTTTAATGCATGTTTGCCAACTGAAGTATCTTTCTTTAAAAACTTGCTCTTGAAACGTGAAAACAAAATGAAGTTAAGCATAGGATTTTATTATTTTGTAGAGTCTCACTTTATCGCCCTCTGTAGAGTGCGGTGGCATCACAGCTCACAGCAACCTCCTGCCACAGCCTCCGGAGTAGCTGGGACTACAGGCGCCCTCCACGACACCTGGCTATTTTTCTGTTTTTTGCAGTTCGGCCGAGGCCGGGTTTGAACCTGCCACCTTCGGTATATGGGGCCGCACCTGTGTCTCAGTGAGTAGGGCGCCGGCCCCATCTTTTTTTTTTTTTTTTTTTTTTTGAGACAAGGTCTTTCTCTGTCGCCTGGGCTGGAGTGCAGTGTCTTGGTCACATAGCTCACTGCACCAGCCAACTCAGGGCTCAAGCGATCTGTGTGTCTCAGTGTCCAGAATAGCGGGAACTTGGGGCTCACGCTTCCCCCCAGGCTGATGAGGTGGTCGGTTGGTCGGTTCGGCTTTGTAGAGGCTGGATCCCAAGTTCCTTACGTCAAGCAATCCTCCTGCGTGAACCTCCCAAAGGACTAGGATTACAAGCATGAGCCCCCATACCAGAACAATATGGGTTATCTTTTGATGACTTTTCTGATTATTTGGAGACTAAATAAAACAGTGTAAAATATTTATAATGCTACTTAGTTTTTAACCAATGTGATAGTGATTTTTAAAAAAACAGTATACTGTTAATATATGACAGTGCCGGCAGCAGTCACTGCATTTGACTTAGGTGAAAGTTTTATGGCCATAAGGTACCGGAGGATTTAGATTAAAACAATTCTTGAAATTGTGTAAGAACTGCAGAGGAGAATTATGTCAGCCAGTTCACCTTTGGTTCGAAATTCCAACAGGCAGCAAACTTATAAAATGCAGCTATTCCTAATGACTACAAGATTAAATTGCAATCTGAGCATAAGCACTAGATTTCACCCCTTTTGTGCATATAGCACGGTATCTACTTCAGATCCCCCACAGATTCAAATGTTTTAATGGATGAATAAAACTGTTAAGGTGATGGGAATGCTGTATCAGTGGTATTAGAATAGCTTTATATTTAGTGCCTAGACTTGATCCTTTCTTGTAAATGCTTTCCTACTTTCAAGGCAAGGTACCTGAGTGACCCATCTTCAGTTTTCTTTTTTATTATCATCTGGTCCAAAATTCTCTGTCGTCCAAAGCACATAAAACAAAATAAATGACTTCTTGAATTTTCATTATGGCTTAAATTTGTACGCAAAGAAAAAAATTCATTCCTGACCTAAACCTCTGGCTCTTGAGTTCTTGAAACATGGCTAGTGTGATGAAGTAACTGAGTATTTATTTTATTCAATTTTAGTAAACTTAAAAACTAATCCCTTGAGTTATTGTCAAAATTTTAAGTATGTTTGATAAATATTATGAAATCTAAATACTGATCAACTATTTCTGATGGAGTCTTAGAATGTAATTGAGATATACTGTAAAATATACACTATATATATTTAAAATGTCCGAATATTTTCTTATATGTTGAAGTGATAATATTTTAGATATAATGGATTAATGTACTATTGGAATTAATCTCACCTGGTGTTTTTTGTCAGTGCAGCTACTATAAAATTTAAAATTACATGTGTGGCTTGCATTGTCTTTCCATTGCACATCACAGTGCACCAAGAATATCTTGTAGCTGAGCAGTCATATTACTTGCTCAGCCTTAGGAAATACGCACAGGTGGGTGGACCCTGGAGTAGGCAAAACAACCTAGTCTGTTGTCTGCATCCTTTGGGCAGCCTTCTCTTTTTAAGTGCTTGTGTCCTAACTTTTTCCCCCATGGCTGTTTTCCAGCTCACAGTATTGTAAAATACCAGCATACATACTAAGGATCAGTTATTACATCCAACATTTTTAAGGGTAAAATTTTATTTTTTATTTTATTTTATTTTTTTTTTTTTTTTGAGACAGAGCCTCAAGCTGTCACCCTGTATAGAGTGCTGTGGCATCACAGCTCACAGCAACCTCCAGTTCCTGGGCTCAAGCGAGTCTCCTGCCTCTGCCTCCCAAGTAGCTGGGACTACAGGTGCCCGCCACAATGCCTGGCCATTTTTTGGTTGTGACCGTCATTGTTGTTTGGCGGGCCCGGACTGGATTCGAACCCGCCACCTCAGGTGTACGTGGCTGATGCCTTAACCTGTTGAGCCACAGGCGCCGAGCCTAGGGTAAAATTTTAAAAAAAAATTTAAATATCTGGAATTGGATTAGTTTATTATTTCCACACCCATTAAAAATTGCACGGAAAGTCCTGCCTTTTGTAGTAAAATAGAAAGAAAAAAGGTTATTTTAAGGATGGGAGAGTAAAAATTCTTTACAGTAAGACTATATTGAAAAAATATTTTTTAAAGCTCATGCAAATGGTTAGCGTTAATAAAAAGATTTACCAAAGTAGCTAGATATAAGATCATTATGTAAAACTTGATATTGCTTTAAAACAGCATTCAAGAAAAAACATACATTTAAAAAAAATATCAATCAATGACTAACAAAACTGTTAACCTTGTAAGTAAGCAATATGAGAAAAGTTCTAGGACATTATTTAAAGAAAACAAGACGCTAATAAATGGAGAAAACAAACACGAGGGGGTAGAAAACAACATTACATAGGTATTTATTCTGGATTACCTATAGATAAATTTCAGTGACGTTTTTAAGAAGTGTTTCCAAGGATCTTTGAAGTGCTGATAAAAATGTATACGGAAGAGCAAAAATCCAAGTGTACAACAAAGCAATAAGGTTAGAGAGCTTACTCTGCTAGATATCAGGACTTTACTGAGGACAGTGTGGTGTTGGCAGGGATAAATTAACCAAAAAGGAATGCAAAGGACAGCCCGGAAACACATTCAGACAGAAAAAGAAACTTGGTACAGGACAGAGGTCTCCTTAGAGAAAACTAGTGAGAAGGATATAATCAGAGAATTTAATCTCTATACAACAAAACAATTTCTATCCAAACCCTAAACCAGTGTTTTTCAAACTATTTTATCTCACAGCACACTTTTTTTTTTTAATCTCACACACACCCTTAAACTTCCAGGACTTAAATGATGTTCATCAAAAAAAAGAGTAAAAATAAATAAATACTATGGTGCTTTGAACTTCTTTGGAAAAATAATTCAATTAATGATTTTTCAAAATTTTCGTGGCACACCAGTTGAAAATCACTGCCCTAGACCATTGACAGAAGTTAATTGCATTAGGAAAAATAACAAATGGGTAAGCAAAATAAGCCTTTAGAGAATATATATGAGAGCAGCTTTGATACTTTTGGGAAGAAAACGATTTCTCAAACACAAATATTGCCAGTCAAAAAGAAAAGATTGATACATTTGTTGAGAGTTAAGTGAAAAGACAAGTAATAACCTTGGAATTGTTACGTGCAACCAAATAACTAATTAAAAAAATAAATAAAGGTAAAAAAGAAGGTAATGGGCGGCGCCTATGGCTCAAAGGAGTAGGGCGCCACCGGCCCCCCATGTGCCGGAGGTGGCGGGTTCAAAAACCCAGCCCCGGCCAAAAAAAAAAAAAAAAAAACTGCAAAAAAAAAGAAGGTAATAAAAATACAAAGCAGTGATCAAAACACATGGATGGGCATTTTTCAGAAGAGGAAATGCAAACATCAAACAATGTTCGGAGATACTCTGATTCACTAAAATATGTTAAAACGTGACTTCTTTGACAGACTATTGAAGTTTCATTTTGTATATGGTTATGAAACAATAAGAATCATTATACACTATTGATGAGAATTGAGTTTGTAAATACAGTCAATCTAAGTTTCTCTTAGATATTTTATGTGACTTTTTTTTATTGTTTGGGATTCCTTGAGAGTACAAAGAATTATGTTACACTGATTGCATTTGTTGGATAAAATCCCTCTTGTGTCCTGCCCCCAAGAGGGGTGCCATACGCCCTGTCCCACTGCCCTCCCTCCTCCCCTCCCCCTCCTTGTATATTAGTTCATCCACTGCCTTCATACAAAATGTAAGATTTCATCTAGATAAATTGCATGCTTACATATTTTGGATTATATCTAGTATATCATTACAATTGGTCAAATTCTCACCCATTAAAAATTTTTAAAAACCTTTCTTTTTCCTAAAAAATTATGTATTTGTTTTTAAGTCTTTCTAGGGTTCAAAGGAACTAACCGAATTATGAAAGTCAGATAATATTCAGTTAATTAGGTTGTTCACTTCTGTACATTTAACCCAAAGGGATCATTTGGGGAATGTGGAACCTGTAGCTTTCGAGCCACATGTGGCCTTTTGGATTCTTTAATCCACAGTTGGGATTACGGGTGGCCCATGCAGATCTGGAGGCCACACATGGCCATGAGGCTGCATATTCCCCACCCTTACGTGGGTGGGCTTATTTTTAGTTATTGTGCATTATTTTTTTCATAATTTCAACAGAGGAGTAATGCACTCACATGTCTCCTCTTAGAAGTTTGGTACCCCTTCAAGATAAGCAGTTGATTAAAGCCCTTGTAATCTGCAATCATCTTTACTACTGAATTTTAAAAACTGTTAAACATGAATGCAATCTTGCACTCACTCATATTCTTAGAAGTAAGCACATCTTACTGAATTTAAAAACAATAGAAGTTCAATTATGGCTGTTCTTGTAGGTCTTTATCTGACTGGATGTCACACTTTCGAGTCAGAAATTACCTTTAGATGATGTATTTGACACTGATCTAGATTTTGTATCCTTTATCAATGCAATAAATATACCAGCAATACCAAAAGAACTGCGTAGTGACATTCCAGCAGGAATATTCTGATGTCTTGATCTTCTTTGATGTGTTTAAATTATATTTATTTGGAGAAGTCTCATGAGCCCACAGCTTTCATAGAATTAATGTATTTGAATCAGCCCCACGATTATTCTATTTTTGATGCCAATATTAATATAATAAAATACCTACTATCTGGTTCCTATGTTCTTTTAATTAGATTTCATTAACTCTGGAATGAAACCTTGGCTTCTCATGTAAAAACTATCCCAACAACCATGGATCCATTTCATGGAAAATTGTTTCTAGGAAGTATAATCTGGGCCGTTAGGTTGGTGCTATCTGAAATGCCATTGCCTCTAAGACATTTAAATGACAGCAGTGAAACACAATTTATGTGTGTGTGTTTATGTAATTTTTTAACATATATATTTAAACTCTCCTTGTATATTACAATTCTAAATTCTTCTCCAGTGCTCTTTTCCCAGAATTTAGAACTGAAGAGATTGAGAAGGCAGTTTTGAATCTCTCCGTGGTAATAGAACAAGAGTTCAACATCTCTCAGTAGGCACGGGGAGCACATCAGTCGAAGTTAATAGCCTGCTCAGTTATATTTGAAAACCACCACGTCCTGGATGCTCTGACAGCTCAACAGTGAGGAGCTTGCATGACTATGGGGGGAAAATAGAGACTGATCTACAGCTCTTTCCCTCCAGATTCATGAAGACCAATTCTCAGGAATGGGAGACTGGTTTAATAGAGTGTGGGGAAAAGTGCTTCACTCTTGTTCTTCCTACTTACTTATTCTTATTTCAATCTATGCTCTTGTCCCCCTTTTCAGATCTTTTGGGAACTTTCAAACAGGGAAAATGAAGGGAACAAAGGAAATTTTGCCCCTAAATATAATCCCTTGTTATAAAGAGTGTTTAGAATTAAAGACCCTGAAAGATTATCAGACTTTAGGAGGGGGCTTTCTCTTTATCTAAATAAGCCAAATGGACTCACCGAAAAGAACAATTGACTTCCCTCAGCTTCTAGGAGCACAAGAATGGAACTATACCTGGCCCAAATCATTTTAAATGTAATACCTGTCTCTCGGGTTAATTTATAAGTCAATCTTTTTTTCCCCAATGCACTTATTCTCCCTGTATCAATTTATCCTCCGTAGTAATCATTTATTGCCCCTAAACAGAATTAGCTATTTTCCTAATCTCCCACTCCTCTCTAAAAGGAGTGTAGACCGATTTCTGGGCCCCGCTGGAATATCGGGTAATTGCTCAATTACCAGGTGATTCTCCCTGTGTGCATGTGAAGAATAAACAAACATTGTTCCCTCATTAATCTACATTATTTTAAATTGTATCTTTTAGTATTCTAGGTTGATGAGGAAGTTTCTCCTCACCCCTACAATCCTGTGATTCCCAAAACTGTATTTGAAAAGCTGTTTTTCTGAGTCAACCTTGCTTTCTGAGTCAACCATACTAGCAGTTTACAGAATAGGGACCATAATAGCTGAGCATCACTTGTAGACAGAGTCCCTCCTGTATGTTGGACTGGGGACCTCCCATAGAATCATTTAGCCTAGGGACAAAAGAAAGACAATCAGTGTATAAGGAGAACTACAAACAGGGCATGTAAAATGTGAAAGGAAGGGCCACGTGAAGACTAGAGAGACTCAGAGGCCAAATAGACTCTGTTTATGATTTTTTTTTTGTCAGTTCACAAGTCTTAATGAACCAAACAGCTCAAAAATGGAGAAAAAGCCAGCCAGATCAGCCTGAGGCAATTAAGGGGAGTCAATGAGGTGTTACGAAAGGAAGTTACTGATGACCCATGACTTTCACATCCTCTGTCTTTTTCCTGGAAAATAACTCCAAAGATTCAACATTAAAAATAAATGTTGCTTACTAAAAGCCAATTTAAAAAATTAAAGGGGGAAGAATGAACATCACATCTTCGTTCCCTAATGTATGAAAATTACAAATATTAAGTCTCTTTGAAAATTACTTTCATTGACAGGGAAGCAGACAGAGATGGGAATATATTCTAATACTCGACAAGAGAGAGAAAGGAAACATTAGAATCATTAAGTTAGAAAACTTTGGCTAGCTCTTTGAAAAGGGCACTGGAAATACAGATTTCAATGCAGCTACAGTGTTTTCCTGATAAAGTGTTAAAGATCTACCATTTTGCTGAGATTCTACCTTGATCAAACTACTGACTACCTAAAGAATTAAGTCTTCATAATTTGTCTTTGCTTGTATTTTAGAAGCAAAAAGAATTTGCATTCATTGAAGGAGTGCTATATGAAGGGCATATTGCATTTGCAGTAAACCCTCAAAACAACCTCAAGTATTATAACAATCCTTCCTTAAAGTGAGTAAACTGAGATTTAGGAAATAAGCCAGCAATAACTTGCCTAAATGAGAATTTACTTAAGAACCCTAACTTCAGCTCTTAAAAGGAAAAATTGACACTAGACTGCATGTTCGCACTTATTCCACTTTGTGAGATTTTTGAGTCATAAAAGCTGAGATTGTTTTTATCAGCATGGAAGGACCTTCAGGTTCTAATGTTTTGCTACTGGAAAAAATGGCAACCTCTATGAGAGCTGTTTCAGCATCAAGGAGCAAGGTCCAGCAACTGCCTGTGACTCACGCCATGTAGGTATCCCCAGAGAGGTTAGGGATACATGATGGGGAAATGGCAAAGTTCATGCTTTGTTTAGGACGACGGTTTATTGTGGACGAAGTTAAGCCCTTTAAGGCAAGATTTCAAGAGCCAAAAGCTTCTGGAATAATAAAATTTTTGCAAAGAAACCCGCACTACTAAGAAGCTGCAAAAGTCAGAAAGAGAGCCTTTAGCCATTGGTTGCTGTGGGAGCAAATGTAAACCCTTCTGTGGAAAGAACAGAAGATAATAGTTAGCCACCTCCAGGGCACTGGTTATGGGGGCTCATTATGAGGCATAGGTGACAGGAGATACCTATGTTTTTTTCATTAAATCATAGCTGTGTACATTAATGCAATTATGGGGTACAATGTGCAGGGTTTATATACAATTTGAAATACTTTCATCAAACTAGTTAACATAGCCTTTGCCTCATTTTCTTAGTTATTGTGTTAAGACATTTATATTCTACACTTGGTAGATTTAGTTTTGAAAAAACAAATGGCTAGAGAAGTGCCTTTCTGTAAGTTCTTTTATTACCAGAGGCTGTGGCATTTGGGGTGTAGAGATTAGCCAACATAGCATGGCACCAATAGATACATATTGTTTTAAAATCCAAGCTGCATTTTATAGTCGACATAGCATATGTTTTGAATGCCACAGTATGACAATAGCAAGAGATTATGGTCATCGTCTTGCTTAGGGAGAAATTTCATGTATCACATATATTTAAACCACAAATAGAAATCCATAAATGTCAAGGGTTTTATGTGTAGTGATTCAAATGTTACAATTTTAAATCTATCTATTTCAGATTGAAAGCAATGCCTCCTAATTCAATTCTCTAAAAATGAATACCCCTATTTACTCCTTCTGTACTTTTATAAATGTCAACATTTTCAGTTTTTTTTTCAAGCTAGATATTTCAACCATGTAAGAGCATTCCTTGAGAAAACAAATACTTGATACCATTCTGTTGGAGTTACTACTCTCTAAATATTTTTTTTTTTTGCAACTTGTCAGGATAAAATCAAAGTATGTGAAAGATATAAGTAGTTCTTCTAACTCCTCTCTCCTCGATCTGCTTATGTATATTTTTTAGAAATTTAGAACTGCGTTTTTTTATGAATAATTCTTTCTTTTGAATTTCTTTAGCTATTGTCTTGTTTGACCCCCAAATGCTTAGGATGTCATTTGATCAGCCTTGCTCCCCTTTTCTCTTGCATAGATTTCAGCATTTCCCTCATTACTGTTTATAAAGGAGTTCTTTAAATAGAAAAATTCCTGAAACTTTATATTGCTGAGATAACTCTTTTATGATAGCAACATTTTATAAGGACATTTGCTTAGGTACATAATTTTATGTCCAACGTTCCTCTTTTTAAACACTGAAAATTACACTACTTATTGTCTTTTTTGCATCCATTTTTTGATATTATGTCTGATATCCTTCTGATCTTTGTTTCTTTGCTAGGGTTCTGCTGTAACTCGTTCAAAGCTTCATAAATGTGTCTGTCTTTGATGTTTTTGAATTTCACTCTAGCATTTCCAGGCATAGGCTTGTCTTTGTATATCCTGTTTGGTGCAAAGGCAAATCTACCAAGAAAACCCCAATTGCACACACACTTGTGACTTTCTTGAACTTCTCACCCTTCTTACCCAGGTGTCCTCACCGAACTGACCTGGTGTATCATATACATATCAATGACTCTTTCACCGGAGGTCTATTTTTTGCCAAGTGATACGTGAGATTCAGTATACGCTCACTAATTAAGAACACTTACGTTGTAAGATCTATGTTTCATTGTTCTGCTAACTGAACATTTTTTTGTCTGCAAGGTAAGTCTATTGGCAATTTCTCCCACAAGTTTTAGTTCATCCTCAGAACCTTGCACTAGAGGGACACCATGTGGTGGTACAAGGTTACGCATGCAGGTTTAGCTCATCCTCAGAACCTTGCACTAGAGGGACGCCATGTGGTGGTACAAGGTTACGCAGGCAGGTTTAGCTCATCCTCAGAACCTTGCACTAGAGGGACACCATGTGGTGGTACAAGGTTACGCAGGCAGGTTTAGCTCATCCTCAGAACCTTGCACTAGAGGGACGCCATGTGTTGTTACAAGGTTACGCAGGCAGGCTTGTCAGTAACATTCTTGGGGAATCCCTTTTCCCTAAGAAATCATCTCTTCAGTTACAGGATGAGCTTTTACTAATATCAAATGTCATATCTTTTTATACCAAAAACAATATTTTATCACTGTGTGACGGATTAAATCATTTAGGTGGAGAGAACTTTTCAAGATTTTACAAAATGATGTGTTTGAAGTAAATAAAGGGAATAACGATTCTGTAGGCTGTTAGAAAGACATACACGGATCAATACTACAAAACTCCACAGTGGGTGTCACTTTTGAAGGACCTTAAAATTAAGGCCATTAAAATTTGAATCCTAATCACATCTCATGCTGTGAGCTCCCGCATCTTCAAACAAGTGTAAATTATTATTTGGTTATCAAAAGCGGTAATGGTAATCTTAAATATTAAGCCCAAGAACAGCATCTGTGAAACATAAACATCTCTCCCCAACTTGACTCTGAATAAATGTAAACTGAGTAGGAGCTAACATGAGACCGTTATGATTAAATTTGTTTTTCTGGTACTCTGGTCAAAATTATCAATGTTATTGCATGTGCTCATCTTTTAATCACTGTGTTCTAATACTGTGCATTAAGCACATAGTTCTTCTTGTCGTGTGTGGAAACCAATTTTTCAATATATTACTACCACATTAAGAGCTTCTTTCAAAAAAAAACTGAGCTTTGCATAATTTCTGGGCCCTTAGAATTATTCTTACTGAAATATTTGTGAATAACATCCATTATATGAAGAGGTGATAAAACATTTGTAGATTGCTAACAAAAACAGTGCAAGCGTTTTCAACTGGGAATCCTTTTCTCCCAAAAAAGGAATTTCAAATAGTTGTTAGAAGATTTATTAACTTTTTCTCAGAAAGAGACCTTAATTTATTTTAATAAGAAACCTAATTAATTAAGTTTGTTACTTAATGTGATATGCTTTTGTCATAACCCAAACCATATTGAGATTGTACAAAAGTACTAGTCACAAAATTCCTGTGATATAATGGCTTCAGAGCTAGCAATAGTCCAATATCCTGTTTGATCTTAAGACAATACACTCTTTTAACATTTATCTCTACAGGGAAAAATTTACTTCTGAAATTCTCCTTTTGAGTGTTTGGTTTTATATTCCAGAGCTATGAATCTTTCCCCCTAAATTAGGAAGAGCAGATATCTCTTTTCTCTTTGGCCATACAGATTCTATCTCATTACTAGCTGGTCCTCTTTTTAGATATTAACAGCTTTATTGAAATACAATTGATATATAAAAACTGGACACATATATAATTTGATATACTTAGACACATGCATAAAACCATAAAACTATCACCACACTCAAAGTAATAAACACATCCAACACCTCATGTCTCTTCCCCTTTTATGGTAAGAACAAGTGATAAAAGATCTGTCTTCTCTCTTTACTTATTCATTTAATCACTTATTTATTCTTAAGCGATATGTAATAATGGTATGTGTTATTGGTAGAGAGTGATATCTCAACATATGTGTACAATATGTAATGATCAATTCAGAGTAGTTAGCATATCTGTCACATCAAACATTGATCATATCTTGTGTTGGGAATATTTGAAATTCTTTCTTTTGGCAGTTTGAAGATATACAATGAGTTAGTAATAACTCCTACAGGATGGCTAGTAGTAGCCATCCTACAGTGTTAGGAACCACTCGACCTCATTCCTCCTAACCACCTGTAATTTCACATGCATTACCCATTGTCTCTTTGCCCCACTCTCCCCTTCCTTTCCTCACCTTTAGTAACCAGTATTCTGCCCTCTATTTCTATGAGATTAACATCTGTAGCTCTCACAGATGAGTAAAAGCATGCATTAGTTGTCTTTCTGTTCCTCACTTATTTCACTTAACATAATAATCTCCAGACTCATCTCTTCTCGACATTTTTTAAGTGCACATTATTGCTAACTACAGGTACTGTGTTGTACAGAAGATCTCTAGAACTTAGTCATCTTGTACAACTGAAATTTAATACCCATTCAGCAACAATTCCCTATTTTCTTTCCCCTCATCAGCATCTGACAATCCTTCTACCCTCCAGTTTCATGAGCTTGACTACTTTAGATCCTTCGTGTAAGTAGAATCATGCGGTATTTCTCCTTTTGTGACTTGTTTGTTTCGCTTAGGATAATATCCTCCAGGGTCATCCACATTCTCACTTATAGCAGGATTTTCTTCTTTCAAGGCTGATTATACCACTACCATTTTGTACATATGTATACCATATTCTCTGATCTACTCATCTGTCAGTGAACATAGGGTTGTTTCCTTATGTAAGCTATTATGAATTATACTGCAGTGAACAGGGAAGTGCAGATATCTCTTCAAAATCTTTATTTGATTCTTTTAGCTACCTAGCTGGTTTATATGGTAGGTATATTCTTAATTTGTTGAAGAACCTCTATACTGTTTTCCAAAATGGTTGAACCATTTTAATTTCCAATAATGTACAAGTGTTCCAATTTCCCCATATCCTCACCAACACTTGTTATCTTTTTGGATTTTGTTCATAGTTGGCCTAACAATACAGACAGAGGTGGCACATTTCTAAAACTGATTGAAGCCATCTGTGACAAATGCACAGCTAATATTATACTGAATATAGTAAAATATTGAAAGCTTTTCCACTTAGAACTGGGACCAGACAAGGATGTCTTCTATCACCGCTGGAAGTTCTAACCAACGCAATCAGACATGAGGGGAATATAAAATGCACCCAAATGGAGACAGAGGAGGTCAAAAACATGTCTCTTCTGTTTTGAAATGTTTGTCATGCAACTTTTTCAAATCTTTATTGTTCCAGTTCTTTATGTGTTTTCAAGGTAAATGATAAATGGAACAAAGTGTGCAGAATCAAACGTAATGAAGAGCAGAATCATGTTCTTTTCCCATGTTATCAGCCTAAGATCTGAGAGTTTACAATTTGAAGTTGGATTGTTGATCAAAATCAGAGATTTCCAGGGCCTTGTACTCAATCTAGTACGGTGCTATGAAATGAAGATTTGTTCACTCAAATTAATTTATTTCACTGAAATTTTGTTTTATTTCTAGCATAAGATGAAATGGAAAATTGGAAATAATCCTGAAAAGCTGATAGGGTAGGCAGCCAAACCAGATAATTAGGACAAAAATCATACTCGGCACCATATTCTTAGAACTTGTAGAGTACAAATTATCTACAGCTGTGAATAACTTCTAATATTTAAGCCTGGGTTTTTCCTTTTTTACCCAAACTGTCTTGGCTCTCTCTATAAACTCTGTGGCCAACTTTCCATTTTGCTTTGAACTTTACAAGGCTTGGGAAAAACCTGTACTCCTAGGAAACTAGATAAGTTTCGTCCTTAATTTTGTAAAATAGAGCTGAATTATTTAACAAGTTTAAAAAAATTATTCACTGATATATACTATCTTTTGCTAAATGGTATGATAATCAAAATGTTAGTTTTATGTTTATTTGGAAATTGAGATTTAGAAATAACTTGTCTAGTCCAAGAAAAGAAGGAATGTTAACATGGAGTATAGCCAGCTTTCTCTCCATCATCCTAAACAGAGTAATCGAAAGAATAGCTTTAATATTTTCTTTGGGAGAGTGAGCTGGCACACGTTCCCAGAGGTCTCTATAGTTTAACAGAAACATTTCAGGGACAAAGAATAGAAACAATATGAAAAATATGGAGAGAGAGATGGGGGAGGGAGAAAGAGAGAGAGAACAAGTACAAATCTGTAAAAGGGAGTTAAAGCTTTCTGATAAGTGGTAAAAGGGCAAACTAATTTTACAAAGTTTTGATTCCTGGGACATGAACCATGAGAAGTGGAATATTAAAAGAAAGTTGCAAAGTGAATAAAAGGCTGAATCAATAACAGCATGCCCACAAAAATATGTCATTAGCTATAAGGACTTCTTCCAGAGAGAGATATTTTTATTCTTGGACATAAGCACCTTGAAACTAGAAAAACAAAGTTGAGACAAAGGATTGAGTTTCTTCTGTGGGGGACATCTACATCTGTAAATAATTTGCACTCCAAAAGTTATAACAATGAATTGGAGTGAAATCCAAGTAACATAGGAGAGGAGCCCAGGAGTAGAGAAGGTTAATTTGATATGTCCTGCCGTGTCCAACAAGTTCATTTACTTCACACATGGGAAAGAGGAGATAAAATTTATCCAAAATAAGATTTTTTTAATTTAATCTTTTGTATCTTAATTTTTTTTCATGACATTTTCCTCAACTGTACCTACTGGAACTTGTAAAAAGTTAAATAACTAAAATCCCTTGATATGTAGTGCTTTAATATAAATTTTTATTAATTATAATAGTACTTAAGCATGATTTTTTTAGCTTCTCTACTCAACATAATTTTATTTCTTTAAATTAAATACTACTTTTCTTTTAAAAAAAAAGCTTTGTTTTTCAAGTAGATAAAAGTCAAGCCTCGTCATATTACTTTTTGCCTATCATTATGGGTGAAGATATTGAGATGGAAAAACTTTTGTTATTTTTACAAGATAGTTCTCTGAAATGTATGCATCTTTGATATTGACTGAGATATTAATATTTAAGTGGGAAAATTCCAAGATGGAATAGCTGATTTCACATCAGTACAGCACTCAATATTTGACTAAATATTTCCTTCCTAACCATCCACTCTTTTTCTTGAAAACTTAAAGCAATAGTATCACTCACAATTATTCTAGTCAAACATTTATATCACCTGTCACAAATTTTGAATTTGTGTTGAATTGAATTTTGCTTGTGTTCAAGAAAAAAAAATTGCAAAAATGTATACCTTCTTTTTAAATGCTATACTTTATCAGCTCATTTAATATAAATATCACATATATTAAACTATATACATGTAGGCTCAGTGCCCATAGCACAGTGGTTACAGCGCCAGCCACATACACCGAGGCTGGCGGGTTGTAACTCGGCTTCTGCCAGCTAAACAATGACAACTGCAACAAAAAATAGCCGGGCATTGGGGCAGGCACCTGTACTCCCAGCTACTTGGGAGGCTGAGGCAAGAGAATTGCTTAAGCCCAAGAGTTTGAGGTTGCTGTCAGCTGTGACACCACGGCACTCTTGCGAGGGCAACATAGGAAAACTCTGTCTCAAAAACAAACAAAACAGAACTAAAACTAAATAACTATGTACTGTGTAGATTTATATATTCATATATCTTCATGCATTGCCTTTCCTAAAGAAACTATAGTGTACCATCCTTTTTTTTCACTTTATGTTCTAGATCTCACTTTAATAGTCACTATGGAATGATGCCTCAGTTCTTTTCATGACTAGAAATTAATTTGTTGTGTTGGTATATTACTATTTAATCTTTATTATAATATGGACAGATATTTGTGTTTCTGATGTACACTTTTTCAGCTATTTTTGCAATTAGTAGTCTTGTCCTATGTCCTTTTATGTTTTCACAAATTTACTTTTTGGTATAGATTTCTAAAGGTGGCAATATTGCTACTTGAAAAACTAACAGGTACATTTAATTTCACTAGACAGTGCCAAATTCCTTTATTGTATGTGAGGTTATTTTTAAGTTGTTAGAAATAGATTCCCATAAGATAAACACATTACATTTGGTTGATAACATATTCTGACTTTTTATCTATCAATCTGTCTTTTCTCTTGAAATTTGTTTCTTGTTATAACCAAGTCTAGGATTTAATTTCTTCTGTTCTTTGTATTTCTTATAAACTTAATGCTAGATTTAGAGGTTTGCTCTGATTTGAGGTTTTGTTGTGTTGTTTGTCAAATATACACATACCATACTAAAAAGACAGGTTGGTACTTCCACCGGAAGACATGTAAAAACCGGGTCACTTTACTAAGAAGAATATTTCCCAGCTCCATCCATGTAAACACAAAAGCGGTAAAGACTCCATTTTTTTCTAATGCTGCACAGTATTCCATGGTATACGTATACCACAATTTATTAATCCATTCGTGGTTCGATGGGCACTTGGGCTTCTCCCATGACTTGGTAATTATGAATTCAGCTGCAGTGAACAATCTGGCACAAATATCTTTATTGTCAAGTGCTTTTTGGTCCTTTGGATATACACCTAGAAGAGGAATGGCAGGATCAAATGGAAGGTCTACATTTAGATCCTTGAGTGTTCTCCACACTTCCTTCTTTGTAAAGTATCTCAGGAATGGAAAAAATATATATCCAATGTACTCAGTACTACTGTGAAACCAATTTATAATCATTCACACTTGCATATGAAAAATGAAACACAACTATAGCCTAGGATGAAGGAGGGAAGGGGAGAGAGAGGGAAAGGGAGGGGAGTGGGTTGATAGAGGGAGGGTTAACAGGGGGACCACACCTATGGAGCATATTGCAAGTACAAGTTGGATCTATCAGGTGTGGAACACAAATGTCTTAACGCTGTAATTGGGTAAATGAGGTGAAGGCTATGTTGGTTTGTAGCATGTAAGCACTCCAATTTGTACAAATAATCAACACGTCAAAACACATAATGGCATAAATGTAGGTATGATCTATGTACAAATGACTTAATTAAAAAAAAAACTGGGTCATTCTCATTATGTGAGCTTAATAACCATTGATAACTATTTCTTGAATTCATTTTTAGCTATTGATATACAGAGTGATGACACTGTAATCTATTGTAATAGTTTTAGATTATTTCTTTTTGCCTTTCTTTCCCTTTTTGGGGAATTATGATTACATGTATGTTTTATATTGTCCACATCTTCCTATGTTATTTCCTAATCTCTATTTCAGAGTTTCCACCTCTTCACTCTGGGAAGTGTATTCTAGATTTCTATTTGAATTCTCTTTTCAAGTTCATTAATTGTAAACTCGACTGAGTATAATCTGCTCATTAACCACTTCCCATGAATTTTTGAAATTTCTATCATTTAGCTTTTATATTTAGAATTTCTCTTGAAAAAAGCTAAGATATTGATACATATTGAAAATTATTTTTGGTATTTCTCAAATAATTCTAATACATAAAGTCTTTGTAATTTTTCATGCACTCTGTACTTTTTTTCATTTCACTCACTACATCCTGTGCAATACTCATATATATATTGTGTGTGTGTGTGTGTGTGCGTGAAGATCATTTTCTTTGGAATTTTATTGGTAGCAACTGTTTCGAATCTTGTTTTAATCTATTTTCATCGGTTTCATAGGGAAATTTTCAGCCCATAACTATATAGAAATAAATTTGCTGAGAATTTGTAGACTTAGCAAGCAGGTGGCATGAAGCAGAGGTGCTAACTCCTAACAGGTCTGGCTTCTGTTCCAAAACTTTCAGGGAATATTTTTCTTTCTTCAACATTTGATGCAACCTTAAGACAAGCAATGTCTGAGATGCTTTTTGCTCAGTGGGTTAATTTATCGATAATTTTTTTCCTACTTATAATCTTTTGAGAGTTCCTGTTTTCTGTGAGGGTCTGTGCTGCTGAGCCCCACCGAGTCGGTTTCTAGGCTCTCTCCTCGCTCCTGTGCTCTGAGCAATCCTCAAAGTAATCAAGTTTAGGCACATACTCTCATTATAAAAGCTGACTTTTGCACTATATGTCTCCTTTATTTATAACTTTCACTCCATGCTTCCCCTAATAGTTCTTAATTTCTTCACAGTTCAGCAAAAGCATTTGTATATATTTTCTTGTTTTGTTTTTTTAATTATATCTAGTTTAAACCTTTGCATTGGTAGGAATGAAGGCTTAAATGAAGGTATTAAAATCACTGTGTGTTGCCACAAAAAGAAAACTATGTTATTGTGCATCAAATTTTAAAGTGAATATCGATTATGAAGTATCCAAATAAAGGACTCGCGATGTTATAGGCATGTAATTAAGCAGATTAAAGACTAACTCTCCCGGTGCCTTGTTGGAAGTAAACAAACAAATGAAGAAAAAGTAAGAACAGTTTCCTAAACATATCACACACAGTTATTCCAATTGTTGGATACTCAGGGGACAGGGGAACAATTCAAGATTGATATGCATATTACAATCAATCAAATAAAAAAAAATTCTTTTATCTTTAAAAGAAAGATTCTCATTACTAAATTATCACTTGCTGGAATGTTAAAGGTACTAGATTACAAGTTAGTTTAGAAGTTACAGAACTTTTATAAGGGATATTGATTAAACTACTGATCTGTAACTTTCAAATTTCAGGCCAGGAAATGAGAGATAAAACCTAAATTAATGCCTGAAATCCAATAGCAGAAGAACAACTTTTTGACAGTTTGATGTATGTGGGACTCTTAAAGACAGTCACCTTTTCCCCTCCCCATATTCTTAACTTTCCAAGGATATTTCTTTCAATTAATGAAGATAGTTACTGGTTACTGGCTCCAAAATCTTTATTTGCCAGCACACAAAGTTTCTTGATAAAATTTCCAAATCGAACATTGTCCAGCTTTTTCTGAAACAGGTCACTTATTTTTCATCATCTGATTTACTCTGTATGAGTGCATATTGGATTCCTACCAATTCTGTGTAAATCTGGTTGCCAGGGACACTTCCTCTTAACCCCCAATGTTGCATTTATAATTAAGTAGGCTCCACGCCATTTAATGCAAGGCGTACCCAGGCTTAGTTTACTATCTCACCAGACATTGCTGATTCAGAGATGAACAGGATTATGAAAACCAACAAGCCAGACCTTCATATATATTTCACAAACTAAAACCAAATCACAGTGATGTAAGAAGCTTTCCCCAAAGTCACTCAATTAGTAGAAATATGTTTATGTTAAAAATATCCAAATCCCCAATGCCTAAATGATTGGATAAATCATATGCTTATTCAAACTATGTTTATTGAAAACCAAATACTTATCAAGATTATGTGCTGGGAACTGGGGATGAAAAGGTGAACAGGGCATGGGAACTGTTCTGAAGGGATTCTGAATAGGGGAAGCATAACTGTAAGGAAATGAGTTCTGGTCAAAATAATTTCTAGTTACAGCCTTCAATGCATCTTTTCCAAATTTTTCACTCCAATGATGAAAAGAGAGAAAACTCAAGGAAACACCAAAAGAATTTTGAAGAATTTACCATTATAAATAGATATATGTAGATGGGGTGGATTTGTTAAAAATGAACCTTCATGGCTCAGCGCCTGTGGCTCAGCGGGCTAAGGCGCCAGCCACGTACACCTGAGCTGGCGGGTTCGAATCCAGCCTGGGCCCACCAAATAACAATGACGGCTGCAACCAAAAAATGGCCGGGCATTGTGGCGGGCACCTGTGGTCCCAGCTACTTGGGAGGCAGAGGTAGGAGACTCGCTTGAGCCCAGAAATTGGAGGTTGCTGTGAGCCTTGATGTCACAGCACTCTATCCAGGGTGACGGCTTGAGGCTCTGTCTCAAAAAAAAAAAAAAAAAATTAGCCTTCAGCCCCTGACTTATCCTAAATGCGGGCAGAGGTTATTTGGAATAATAGTAACAAGATTATGCGTTCCTGTTTTAGCACCCAGAGAGCTGGACAGCCATTGTGAGGTGTTTCCTGGGAGAATGACAAAGTTTCCTAAATACCTTGCCCTTATCCCCCAATCCCTGGATGAATAAAAATGCCAAAAATTTACTCCAGCAGGAAATTAGTTTGCGCACACAAAAATTGTCTTTGCATAGGTGTGCAAGCTGGAAATGCAGCAAGTAAATAAGAAAAGCTGAGTCCTCATGAAAAACATTGCAAGTAAGCTGACACTAGAAATCTAACGGGAGCGCTTGCTGAGAAGTGTATCTTCTGAACACACCCTATGGCTGGACTGCTTACGACCATTGGAAAGTATAAAGGAAATCATAAACATGTATGTATATTTTAAAATGTCACCTTTTGTAAATTTTTCTTTTCATAGGGATTCATGACATATATCCCATACTGGCACAATAGTACATGAATATATTTTATAAATAAGTACAGTGCATTTATTTATATTGTGAGTTCCTACTACGTATGATTTGATAATAATTTTATAGTCAAAAATATTTGGTGACCACTGAAATAGAGAAGTAGAAAATCATAGAGTTAGGGAAGAAAAAAAGTGATAAAAAAGATAGCAGACTATAGAGATGAGGTATATTAAAAATTCTCCTGGGCTTGCTATTGATTCTGAAGAGCTCTGACGATTGAGGGAATCTTGCTGCCTCATACATGACCTGATTTTTCAAATGCGGACTTTTACTGAGATATAACTCACATGCCGTATAATTCACTCATTTAAAATGTACAATTCAATGGGTTTAGTATTTTCATAGAGTTGTGCAAATTTCATCACAATCAGTTTTAGAAGATTTTTTATCAGCTAAGATAAAAGAAAATCAAGGCATAAAACCTGCACCTGTTATCAGTCACTCCCCACTTTCCAGCAACAGTGATCTATTTTCTGTTTGTACATATTGGCCCCATTCTGGACATTTCATATAAATATTATTTTATGTAAATGGAATCATACAACATATTGCCTTTTTTGACTGATTTTTCTCACTTACAATGTTTCCGAGTCCCTTCACTGTTGCAGCATATATATATATCAGTACTATATCTCCTTGTGTTGATGAATGTTCCATTGTATCATGAACTTAAACTTGTTTTCCATTCATCAATTGATGGACATTGGTTTGCTCCAATGTTTGGCTATTATGAATAGTGTTGCTTTAAATACTTGGCTGCCAAGTTTTTACTGTGGATGAACGTTTTTATTTCAAAACCACTTCAATTTGGGTCAACTGCCAGCCTGTTTTCTAGAGCAACTATTTACCATGTTGGACTCCTATTAGCAACATACAAGGACTCCATTTCTCCCACATCCTTTTTTTTTTTTTTTATAAATGATAGCCTTCCTAGTGGGTACAAAGTAGAAAATCATTTTTGCTTCAGTCTGCATTTCCTAGTGATTATTGATGTTGAGTGTTCCAATAAATGAATTCTGATAGTTATTAAAAGCTTTTCAGTGTTTCTGGGCCCCAGAAAACCCTACACCATAGCTAATGCTGACGTTACTTGATCATAAGCTTTACATTGACTCAGAATGGATAGTCTTAGCAAAGGTCTATACTATACTAACTATCCATTCTCCTTTGTCAAATTACGTTCTGAAGAACCCGAGTCAGCATGAGAACAGTGACATAATAGTAATCAGACCTGGTGAGTGAGAGGTGGCTAGAACTTTGATGGACTTGCTAAATAAACACATGCCCTATCAAGGATAATGAAAAAAACCCCACCAAGACAGTCAAAGTTTCAGGTATACAGGAGCAGTGCATCCCGCAACTAATAAGCATAGACAAGCATAACTTTTCTCTCCGTGGCGATATCATCTGAAGTCAGTAGCCAACAATTTCATGAAACGTACAAAACAGTATGCCTTCATTACCAGTTGATCATAGAGACCATGGTGGTAGCCTTTTTTGTGCTTCTTTATGTTTTTCTGATCTCTTTAAAATAAACTTCTGTGACTTATGTAATAAATGTTAATTTTAGACAAAACCATATTTAAATTCTCAGAAAATTAATAAGGGAAGCATGAGTGGGTGGACAGGAGGAAATTTGGACACAGACTATTTCCTTGCTGAAGTCAAGATTTCTGTAAAATAATGACTTAATTATATTAGTTGTTTTCCAAAGGACTCCTTAGAGTCTAGGGATTCTGTGGATGATTTCCAAGGGCCATTGTTGGAGGAAATTAGACGTGAGGAGGATTTCCAAGTGGGAAGGTATCCAAGCTGTCTTCCAAGCATTAGAAGAAGCTTCGCATTTGACATACATAACTTCTGTGTAGTATATAATTTTTAAAATTTTTATAAGAAAGTACTACATTGTGACATCTTGAAAGTCAGTATGATAAAAAATTTCTTAGGCTAATTTTTACTATGCTGTCAAAATACAAAATTATGATTATTATTTTGTTTATTTACAATTGCCTAGAGCTTATCTGAATTTGGCTTATTCTAATGACTTGGAGAATAAATTTAAGACAAAAGCATTGGTTATAAAATACTGTTGTTACTAATACTCTATTTTAAAAGTTTTAAAATACTTTTGTTACTAATATTCTATTAATACTCTATTGTTGAGTCCATGTAGATTATTTTAATTAAAGTAAAAATGCACATTAATTTCAATTTAAAGATCTAAAGCTATTAGAACATAAATATGCTGAGAGAATTTTGAGGTTTTCTATATATCATTAGGTAAAAATTGTAAACACTGAAGCAACAATCTCTATCACTTAAGCAGAAAGTTAAATTTTCTCTGATTTCAATGAATAAGAATGCAATTTTTTTTATTTGAGCCCAGGAGTTGGAGGTTATAGTAAGCTGTGATTGCACCACTGCACTGCAGCCTGGATGACAAGGCAAGACTGTGTCTCAAAAAACCCAATAAAATAGTAATTAAATATTGAAGGCAAAATGGCTCTGAAATTTTAAAAAATGCTAATCCAAAGGACACTATGTGGCAGATACACCATTCTAAGCATTAAATCCATTTGGGACTGAAATGGAACCTCTGTGAAGATGGGACCCAGTCTCCCCAGGAGAACTGCACTGGTTTACCTAGAATACTTTCTAAATTTTCAGTACCCATTAAGAGATTCTAATGTGGTTAATGTTGTGATAATAACATACTACAAACAATTGAAAGGATAATGAAATTTTGGGAATTCAAACCTTATATTAATAATAAACTTGACATCATTTTTATTGAAAAGTACAGATTGCCATTAAACCAGTTATAAATGCTTTTAAGAAAAATAATTTTTCTACATATATTTTTTTACCTCCCAAATTCTTCCTCAGTAAGTTAATTAGCATGGCCTAGCATAGGCTAAGTGTGGGAGTCAAGACTAAGCCTAGATTTCTTAGGGTTTGTTTCAAATTTTCTGAAAAGCTGTAAGATTTCCTAAAAGATTATGCTGTAATGCATTTTTATTTAGGGAAATTGTGTGGTGTTTTGTATATTGCTGGAATAAGTGATCAAAAATGACAATCACTCCTGATATAAGGAAGTGACTTTTTTTTTCTTTCACAAAATATAACATTTTTTTTGGTAAGAATTCAAAAAGAGAGATTAGAAAAAAAATACTTCTATGAGCACCATATGGGGGAAATTCACCCATAATCCTTAACAAATAGTAGTTTAATATTGCTGTCAAGAATATTTATTAACATTAATCATAATTTTGCACTGAGAAGGATTAGTTCTGTCTTAGCAGTGATTATTTAGCAATGGCTGACCAAATGGTTATAGTTTAAAGATTTGGAAATGAGATATGTTTTCCAAATTGACTTATTAAAGCTAATGTTTTTATTAAGTTATATTGTACATTGTAGACAGGCTTTCCTTACTGAGATCAAATTGAATTGTAATTTAATATAGTTTCTGCACGGTCAAAGCACTTTTCATCATTATAGTTGAATTCCTTTGAGAAAAGGCAGTGTTTAGCCTTTTTCATTTAGATATATCAAGGAGACTCTTTTTTGTTTGTTTGGTTGTTTGTGTGTATTTGGTAAACTTGGAGTGGAAGTTACTCAGAAAAGTTAATTATAACACTGACAGACTGCTTCCCTGTGACAGAAATGTGTATGGGGTTGGGTGAGAAAGCCTGAGAGAGAACTTTAAGGCACTTAATGTTTTTGTAAGATAAAGTTTCAGGATGATCTGGTATAATTTCCTGACTATACATATAAGAAAAATAAGGCTTAAAATGGTGGAGTCACTTAACCGAGGGCCACAAGATGACAGATGGTTATCAACAGAGCTGAGCCATCACATAGTCTCATCTCTCCACACTCCATCGCTCCCAACAGTGGATCTCAACTGTCAGCAGTTTTGTCCCTCGTGGTACATTTGACAATGTCTATAAACCTTTTTATTAATAGGGCTACTGGTAACCATGGGGAAGGGCCAGAGATGCCGCTGAGCTCGCTCCACTGAACAAAACAGCCTCCCGGGAGAGGCAGCACCAAGTCCAAACTCAGCAGAGCTCAGAAGCCCTTCCAGGGTGCCAAGTGCATCCGTGCTGTATTCCAAGGAAAGAACAGTTAACCATTTATTTTTGCTATGTGCTCAATCAAAATCCAATGGCTAAATTTTCAATAGTAATTATGTAAACTATATCTCACGGTTATAAAAGAAAATGTTTGTCTTTGGGTCACTTTCTCACCATTAAATGTCCCCAAGGAAAGTTCCTCAAATGTTTAAAATGTCGCAAAGACAAATTCATCTTTTTTACTATGAGTATAAAGAATATGTCTAATTGTTTTGGTCAGACCCCCAAGTGTTAGGTGCCAAAACAAGACCACAGCCATGACGTGCAACTTAGGTAGAAAAGAAAGTTAAATCGTCAAACTATCCCTGCATACATGTACTTGGCATTTATTGTGATAACAAAGTGGACCAATGGAAGACAAGATGACTTTAGCTTCAAATGTATCAATGCCACGCATGCTGCATTTTTAGTGGAGGTATACAGTATGATATGACTGTGAGTGTTGGAGACTCAGAAGATGATTGGTCCAAAGGTAGGTACTTGACAGTCACCTGAACAAAATAAATAAATTTAGGTAATTTCCTAAATAAAATAAATAAAATCAGAGATGAAAAAGGATACTGACAATCTACATTGCAGAAATCTAAAGGACCATTAGAGACTACCATGAGCAACTCCGTGTCAATAAATTGGAAAACCTAAGAGAAATGGATAAATTCCTAGACACAAACAACCTACTGATGTTGAACAAGGAAGATACACAAATCCTGAATAAGCCAATCACAAGTAATGCAATAGAAGCAACAAGTCTGCAATTAAAAAGCCCAGGATCTGATGGTTTCACTGCTGAATTCTACTGTGCATTCAAATAACTAATACTGACCCTACATAAACTATTCCAAAAAAATAAAGAGGAGGGGATACTTAAAAATTCATTGTATGAGGCCTGAATCACCATGATACCAAAATCAGTCAAAGACACCATAAAAAAAAAAAAAAGAAAACTATAGGCCAATATCTCTGATGAGAACAGATGCAAAAATTCTCAACAAAATATTAATGCTAACAAACCTAATTCAACAACACATTAAAAAGATTTTTTGTTATAATAAAATTGAATTCATCTCAGGGATGCCAGGATGGTTCAACATATTAAAATCAATTCATGTGATATATCATATCAATAGAATGAAACACAAAACCATATGATCATTTCAATTGATGCTGAAAAAGCATTCAATAAATTAAATCCTTTCATGATAAAACCCGTGAAAACATTGAGTATGGCCTTCCACTTAGCACAATAAAAGCCATTTATCACAACCCCATAACTGGTATCATAATATAGTAAATGTGGAAAACTGAAAGCCTTTTTCCTAAGATCTAGAACAAGATACTCTCACTACTGTTATTTAACATAGTACTGGAAACTAGACTATTCCATGCTCATAGATTGAAAGAATCAATATTGTTGAAATGTTCATACTCCCCAAAGCATTCTAAAGATTCATTGCAATTCTCATCAAATTAGTAGTGACATTCTTCACAGAAATAGAACAAAAAAATCCTAAAATTTATATGGAACTACAAAAGACCTACAATAGCCCACACCATCCTGAGCAAAAAGAACTAAACTGGAGGAATCACATTACCCGACTTCAAATTATACTGCAGAGCTATTGTGACCCAAACAGCATGGTACTGGCATAGAAACAGACACATAGACCAATGGAACAGAATAGAACACAGAAATAAATCCATGAATGCATAGTGAACTTATTTTTGACAAAACTCCAAGAAGACATGGTGGAGAAAGCATAGTCTCTTCAATGAATGGTGCTGGGAATACCAGATGGAGAAGAATGAAACAGGCCTTTATCTCACCACATACAAAAATCAAATCAAAAAGGATTAATGACTGAAATCTAAGATCTGCAACTATGAAACTACTAAAAGAAAACATTGGGAAAACTCTTCAGGACATTGGTCTTGGCAGAAATTTCTTGAGTAGTAGTACTAAACCACAGGCAACCAAGACAAAATTAAGCAAACGGGATCATATCAAGCTAAAAAAAAACATTTCTATAGCAACAGTTCTAGGAGGAAATATTTGCCAAATTCCCACCTGACAAATGATTAATAGCTTGAATACATAAGGAAGAAATAAAATAATCTGATTAAAAATGGGCAAAGTATCTGAATAAACATTTGTCTGAAGAAGACCTACAGATGGCCAATAGATATATGAAAAAATGCTCAACATCATTAGTTATCAGAGAAATGCAAATCAAAACTGCAATGAGGCACCGTCTCACCCCAGATAAAATGGCTTTCATCAAAAAGGCAGGCGATAACGGATGCTAGAGAGAATGTGGAAAAGGACAACTCTCATAAGCTCTTGGTGGGAATGTACATTAGACCAACCACTATAGAAAACAGTATGGAGGTTCCTTAAAGAACAAGCATGTGACCCAGAAATCCCACTATTGGTTATGTATCCAAAGGAGGGGGATTCAGTATATTGAAAAGATTATCTGCACTCCCATATTTATTATAGCACCATTTATAATAGCCAAGATGTGGGTTCAATCTAAGTGTCCATCAACAGATGAATGGATACAAAAATTGCAATGTATAATACACAATGGAATATCATATAGCCACAAAAAATGAAGTCCTGTCATTTGCAACAACATGGGTTGAACTGGGTAACATTAAGTTAAATGAAATAAACCGAGGACAGAAAGTCATATCTTGCATACACTCACTCACATGTGGAAACTAAATACGAAAATTAGTTGATCACACGGAGACAGACAGCAGAGGCTGGGAAGGCTCTTGGGAAGGAAGGATAAAGTAGGGATAGTGGGTGCAAAATATAGTTCACTATTAGAATGAAAAATAGGTGATATCACGACACAGTGACTATAAGAAAAAATAGGTTGGGATATATGTTAAAATAATCAAAAGTATAGAATTGTAGTGTTCCCGATGCAAAGAAATGTTAAATGCCTAAAGTGATGGAGACTCCAATTGCCTTGATTTGATTACTGCTGACTGTTTGCCTGTATGGAAACATCACATGCTCCTATAAAAATGTACAACTGGTATGTACTCATAATAATTACAAAGAAATCGATACATATTTAAAAAGTAAAGGACAAAAGCTCTTTGCCTCCCTTGAAGGAAGGAAGGAAGGAAAAGAGAAAGAAAGAGAGAATTATTTCATTGTCATAGATGAAATTGGCTGAAAAATTTATGGTGTTCAACATTTCCTGGGGAAATTCCAGACAAGAGGGAGAATTCAAATATAGAGAAGAATCATGCTCACGTTTACCTCAAAAGATTAGTAGAGGATGGTCACATTTTCCGTTGCATCAGGAAGTAATGTTGCTACGTTGAAATATTAACAGGTGATAAAACTGTTATTTCAACAAGAATAAGCCTCCAAAATAGAGAAAGATGCAGAATAAAATATTCTGAAGACATTCACTCCCTAACTTTCAAATGCTGTTTTTGTGTTACTTAGAAAAAGCTTATTTATGGTGTTAGCTCGGCCCTTCTCTTTCTTCGAGCATTTTGTGCTGTTAGTTTCAACCAGGAACACTTTTTCTGTGATTTGTCACCATCCCTTCATCAGAACATTTCCTGTCACCAGAAAGCGACTCTGTTTTCTTTGTCCCCAGGGAAAGGGACCGTGGAGATCTCCCTGGGGCCCTGGAGTCCGCAGCTCCCAATTCCCGCAGCGTGACTGAGATGAAGGGTTTCGGCATTCTGTTTTTGCTTCATGATATGTGTACTCAAATATTTTATTAAATAAGATTTCTTTTTCTTTTCTGCGGCAATTTAATACAAATCAGATCGGACAAGTGACATTTCCTATTGCTCCTGTGATCTGTAGCCTAATTTGTCTTTAAATATTTTATGGATAAGGATTTTACTAGTTATTTTTATTTGTTTGTTGTTTTACTTTTTTCTGTGTTATTAGAAGTTACACTATTATGTATAAACACTAAGTACACTTGCAGGTGGGCATGGGGTGTTCTTTCTTCTCACTGATCGGACATCGTTTCAAGTGGGTGGTGTGGAAAGCTTTGGAGAATCACACCCAGGAGACGTTAAAAATGATAGCTCGCTTGTGATCCGAAGAGGGTGTTGTGGTATTGATAAAACTTCACAACCAATGGGAGACCTTTCTTAATGCTGGAAATAATCCTGTTGGCCAGGACCCCAGAGCTGTACAGCTGAGAAGAGGGTGCAGGAAATTCTGTTGTTTACACACGTGGCTGCAACTGAGACGCAGAGCAGCCCAGCAAGCCAGAGGGTAAGAGTGCTTAATAACCTTGTGGTTCTCTATTTAATTTTTATACTTTCCTGCTGGGCCTGTGTTGTTCTCGGAGCAAAGAGAAAGACAGTTGCTTACAAAATGCAGAGAAAAACTACAGGAGGTTTGGAAGCAGACGGATTTGAAGTTTCTTTTTAAAGTGGACTTGCTTTCTTCCCTTCCCTTTCCATTTTTTTTTCCACTGTGGGTGTTATTTATCCTATTTATCCTGATAAATGTGCATGCATACATTTCCTGTGTTTAAAACAAATAACTGCATACTAAACTAAACTCAGGAAAGAATTTCAACTCTAAATTTATACAGTAATAGAATATGTCAATATTAAAATCTTGTTTTGTAGCTCCAAATGAAAATGATTAGTCGTGTTTGAAGTAATCTACATTTTTACAGTGAAAAGAAAAGTGAAATTGTTCCACAAACTCTCCTGTGTATGCCTTATGCACTTTGGGCTCTTTTCATCTTGTGAGTCATCATGTCGAATTCCTGTCATTGTTATCAGGAAAGTATACTTCAAAGATAGCACTCATGCTGACTCCTTTACATAAGGTACCCACAGTGTGTGGAGGAGAAAAAGACACGGAACACACTAATAAAATTTTGTGCATAATACAAAGGAAATTGATATTTAACTATATCGAATTAAATTACAACGCTGAAGAAGAAAACCTACAAACCACTGGGGAGCATTTGCTTATGTTTTCTGCAAAGGAGAGGAAAGTTATAAAGGAGGGGAAATTATCAAATGAATGTCAAGTGGGTAAGTCTAGTAAATGTAAATATAAGGAAGCTATCCCTAAAGCAAAAGATATAATTAGAAATATGTAAATAATATATGACATAGAAATATATAATATTTTTTGATCTTTTTGTTTGTATCAATTCCAGTTCTTCTGCTTTCAAAAATCATATGAATACATCTTTGCTAATATTTTTGTGTGTGCATGAAAAAGGGTATTATAACTTTTAAGTAAATGTTTTATTAATAATTCATTTTATTATCAATAAATATTCTTATAGGTACATTAAATACTCTAGAATTCTAACTTTTTCCATATTTTCATGGAAGCAAGGAGTTAGAAAGAAATATTGATGAATTAGTGATAAAATATTTGTGTAAGTTTTGTGTGACTTGTTTGAATAGATTTAGAAAAATGCTTTATGAAAATAGCTTTATTTTCCAAGAGGTTATATATTGTTGTGAAATAACAGTGCCTGCTTTTACATTCTTCGTGTATTATCCTAGTATCCACTAATTACTTCATCAATGGGACATAGACTCTTGGACCTCACATGTGTGTGGCCTCAAAATAACTTATGAATATTTCATATAATTATTAGAATCACAAAGAATAACTTTAATTCTTGAAAAATAATTTCAGACTTCCTTTATTTGAAGAAGTATCATATCTCTGATTTGATTTAACAAGGTCAGGTGAATTCTTTCTTTATGCCATGACCTTCAAAATTCCCTTGTTAGCAGGGATGTCAGCGCAAGGAATTTGAGAGCCTCTGATAAAGAGGGTCGACCTCCTGAGCTTTCTGGAAAAATCAACAAATTGGACGTTTGCTGAAAGCAAGAGGAATATTCTTCTTTGTAGAAGTAACTGGCATAAGAATTTGAAGCATGAATTAGCATATAGCACAGAATAATAGTGAATAATTCACCTGATTGGAGCAGAAAAATACACCTTCATGAATAAGAGACATTGGACTTTCCATTTAGGCTCTATTTGTGGAACATTTTAAAATTCACATGGTAATTTTGTCCTTATATCATACAATGGGGGCAATTGCAAGTTTCTGAAAGGAGATGGAACATTTGTGCCTCTTTTCATCATGACCACTGTCATTGTCATCCTTCTGGGAGCAATGACAGCATTTCCTGTGTGCTAGACGATTTACATTTATTCATATCCAAAACTGGGATAGCTGTGCAATAAAATGAACCTTATTTTACATGTTATCTTTATTTTACACGTAAAGGAATCAGAGGTTCTGAAATATTCAGTGATTTATTAAAACCACAGATGTAATAATTGCTAGAACTACATTTTCAAACCATGTCTTTTTGCTTCCAAAGCTATTTCCAGTATGCCTCACTGGTATTTTAGGAAAGTGAAGCTAGCAGTATTTAAGCAGAATGGTTGGAAATGGGCAATGAAATAGTAGGATTCAAGGAGGAAGAAACAAGATGACAATACAAAGATCAATTCCAATATTCTATAAATCCAAACTGATCAGAGTTCTATCAAGTGGTCTCTTACTTCCTTTGGGAGTAAAGATATTGATAACCCCAAATAAAATGTCATTTCTACATTTAAATTTTCTGTTCTCATATTCAACGCATGCTTTTCTCTCTTTTTTGTTTTCTTGAAGTTGATATTCAGGAAAGATACATTTTGAGTTTTTTTGATGAAATTTTACCAGCGATTTTTTTGAGCACTACTTACAAATAAGATCTGTGAGGTGACTCGACATGGTAATTGAAAGACATTGGCTTTCCTTTGTTCTGTTTGATATATGATATTAATGAATTCTTCGTGACTGCATCCTCTTAAAACTACAGCAAGACTAAGTTATTACCAAAGAAAAGCATCATACAAGTTATGTTTCAATGAATGAAATAAATCTATAAAATTTATGTTGCTAGTGAGCAATGTAGAGTACAAACATTCCTAGTAAAAAGAATAGATCCATTTACTAACACTTCTCATATGTCCGAGCTTTGACCACATAATTATTCTTCTTCTTGAAGTAGAATCGGACTAGCATCTGGAACAGCTTTCATTTGCTTCTTTTCTATTTTCAATGCTTTCAATGAAATGAAAGATCTAAATTTTTATAACAATAAATTTTTCTACATCTATCTATCTATCTACCTATCTCCCTACCTACCTAGCTACCTACCTACCTACCTACCTACCTACCTACCTTTCATGGTGTCTATGCTATTATTTATAAACATACTAACTAGTACTATCATTTCATTAAGTTTTACAGGACGAATAGCTGAACAGATGAGTATAGATGAAATGCAAAGATTTGGTCCCTGACTCTGTAATGTTCAATTTTAATTGAACAGATCTAGACCATATTCTCAGACCACACTCCACAGGAGGCATTTTGTATTCTCCCTGCGCCCCAGTCCTCAATGCCTCACTGTAGATGCGCAATTATGATTTGAGTATGAACTGAAGATCTGCTTTAAAAAGGAAAACTGAATATTGTTTTGGGAGAAGTTAGCTAGCAGACAAAAGATGGTGTGTCTCAAAGCCTAACTGAAGTCATAACTTTGCAGGTGATTAACATTATCATGATATAAAATATATATCAATCGATATATTATATATCAATTCTGGACTTATTTATATTCAATGATTTTCCTAAGAATTACTGTTACATGTAGTAAAGTCATAAAGATATTTGGTATTGAAATTTCGACAGAATTTTTTTGGGTAGCTTACGACAGAGATATCCTTAGGGTTGAATAAGAAGGGTTTGTTGCAGCAGATAGAAATGTATCTTATCATAGTGTCCGTTATAAATTTGTAAAAGTAAAGTGAGTTTTGTAATTCACTGACTCAGGAGAGCATGTTTCTCGGCTGTTCTAACCATTAAGAAATAGAACACAAGGTAAGGTGTTTACTAAAAAGTGAAGAACCTGCAGCAAGTTTAGGTTAGTTTTTATGTGGAAATAGTTTTGAGAGCTTTTCATACATTCTTTCCTTCTCAACCTTATTCACGAAGGGTGAATGTAGGATTGAAGAAGGCATTATGTTGAAAGGTGAATTTGTGCTGTCTGAGAGCGATCAAGTGGTCTTTTTATCCAGTTTATATTCATGGATTTCTATCTTTGGTTTGCTCATCTTTTGATGTGATGAAAATGTGATCCTCAAATAGAGTGAGAGTTTTAAGTGCTCAGTGAGATGATAACATTTGGTAGCACAGAAAAGGAGAGAAAGATGTGGAAGTATCACATAATCCATCCATGTTTCATATAATTCTATTTTTCACCTGTTTCTAACTAGGAGCTAGAATAATCCCAGGAGTTTTCTAAAAGATTGGGTCTTTGGAATCTTCTTATGGGTATAGTCAGTGACAGGAATGATTTGGGTCTGAACAAATGCTTAGAGTCACTGCCATCCTATTTTCTGATACTGTCTAGCCATCTTCATTCATTATTTAATGAAAAAATTTAAGTTATAGAATTTATGATTGTGTGGTTTGAAAATATTGATTGTATTTGCTTTGTGTTAGAAATGGGGCCCAAAGGTGTTGATGCTATAGGCATCTCTGCATGCTTGCTTTTAAAAACTTGTAATGGAACTAAAATAAATTTGAACTAACAGTGAAGATTGATGGGTGAAATACCAATATTCACAGAGTTAGAAGTAGGGGAGAGGTATATTTTAGACAGAGTCTTCTGGAAAGTCAGGACCTAGGCTTTCTGGAACCCACGACTCTCCTCCTAGAGCTTACTCAGTACCATCACGTGAGGTAGGCAGCCTTTGCTTTGTGGCTACAGGTTGCCTTTGTAGTATTAAGTAAGGTTTTTATTCAAATTGATAAAAATGGCACATTCTGGCGGTGTGCATATTTATCAGAAACCATATCAGAAGTTCAAATAATACAATACAGGAGGCAGCCTCCCCCTCCCAACTTTTGAGTCTTTTGAAAACCCAGATTCTCTTGACTTCTGAAGGGGATACACATGCTTTTTACTCTTCAATCCGCCATCCACTTTCTACACTGCTTCAAAAATATTTGTTGCCAAGTAAGTATAAATCTTTGTCTTTTGTAGACACAGACAATCACCATGAACATCATTGTAGATTATTAAAGTACTTGGAAGAATAGCGTCCCTTATAGCAATTAAAATGGTTTGATTGGAGTTAACGTCACCGAACATTGTTGTTAGAGCCATTTAAAAAGTCTATCAGCATCTAATCTTCAAAGGTCATCTTCTTTAGAGGAATCTGACTTATTCAGTGGAACTTACAACAAATGCCTTTTGGGAGAAAAAAAGAACAGTGTCAAGAGTTCACTCTGTTTTCCTTCAGATTTCTTCATTCATCAGTGAATGTCTTCTGTATCTCACCATTCTTGCAGTGGAAATACAGAAGTGAACAAAAATAAACCTCCCTAGGTTTCATCAAACACACATGCTAGCTTGCAAAGTGGTAGAATCCATAAACCCCAGGTCTGCGGAGTCAGGATAAGGACTTTGAAGACAGCGAAGAAAATGTAGAATAAGAGAGAACAGAGACTGTGTGTTCTCTTGATAGAATCAGATGGTGAATGCTTCTCTTTTAGGGTTAAGGAAATAAGAAACCTGTGAGTGAGTAATCTTTAGGGGAAGAGAGTTATAGTCAAAGGAAATCATGAATGCTAAAGTCTTGAGTCAGAAGAGTTTGTATCTCTTCAAGGAATGGCCAGAAGTTTGGCAGCTGCAGTGAAGAGAGAGATAGGGAGCCAGAGGCAAAGGTGAAAGTAATGCAGTGCAAGCTTCAAGATATTCTTGTCCTTAAAAAACCCTCCCCATACCTCAACTGTAGGAGTGTCAGGTCCATGAATTTGGGGTACTTGGGAACGTTTTGGAGGAGTCTATCTTAAGCGTCTCATAGAGTAGAGCCACTATTTTCTGTTTTATCCTGAGTCTGATGGGAAGCCATTCAGCTGTAGGAGCCTCATCCACAAGCATGTTGGAGAGGGTTAGATGGAGGATGCCCATGGGAAGTTTTCATGAGCATGGGCAGGCAGAGTGCCTGAGACTCAGGAGACTGATTGGCAGGTACACCCAGTGCATGGCGATTGTCTTTGGATTATTTCACTTTTCTAAGCTCATTAACAGATATGGAAGAGTTGAGGAAGATAACAAAAAAGTTTGAAAAGACAAAATATGTGAAATTGTTCAGTAGAATGAGTAGTGAATTGATCAGAAAAAATGTGGGAAAGTTGACTTGGCAGTTTTAATGGTGCATTTGAGGTTCACAGTTAAAAATATGAAGTAAGACCAGAGAGTAAAGGATGTGTTAGTTTCTAAGTATGATCAGGTGCTCAGGTGCAAATATGAGCAGGCAGATCACTGGAATTCCCTAGCATTGGAGGTTTCTAAGCAAGTCAGCTGTAGAGAATGGCATGCTAGCTGAGAGCAATTTGTTAGTGGTAGAGCAGAGAGTAGGGAGGGCAGAGTGGATACTAAATAGGCCAGGAATAGCAAAAAGGAAAAAGAATCAATTGAGAGAAGGTCTAAGTTGGGTCAAAGAAGAGAGACAATAGGAAAAGGTAATCAGAGCAGTGCTTATCATTGATACATGAAGAAATGCTAGTATGATAATGGCACTTATGATTGAATAAAAAAAATTGTTACAAGAAAAAGATGACTAGCAAGTTGGGGGACTCTATGTCTAAAAAGTATATAATCTATTTGAGCTAAAATGGAAAAAGTTGGGGGCAGAGAGTCAACTAGGAAAAAGTTATACTAGCATTTAAACTACTGATTGTCAAATCAAAAGCTGACAATTATGTTTTCTAAGATTCTATGTCTCCTACAGATGAAGTTTTCCAATGAAGCCAACATTTTGGATCTCATTATTATAAGAAATAGCTTACATAATGTACATATCCATCACATTTTGTTTTTGCAAATCAAATATCAAGTTTTATATGACCTTAAATTGAAAGATTTAGAACAAAAATGTGTTATTATTTTTATCTTAGAAAAATTGCATGGAAATCTAATGATGTTATAAAAGTAGTTTTAGTGACTGACAAAAACAAGTCAACATTTTGTCCAAACATCAATATGTTACTGGCTGCTGTTGTGATAATTTGTGGCGAGATGATGATTTCTAATATTTTTGTTATATAATGCGGGAGCATTTGGTTTTGAATGATACCATCATGCTTTCTCTCTGCTTTTCCTGTACATTTTTATTTCAGTTTTGTGGGTATTAACATGGTCCTTAGAAGTAGAAAATGCTTTAAAATCTTCATTGCATAGTACACAAAGAATGTCATTTTATTTGCATACAACATCAATTTTACATGTTTCTTGTGTATTTTGTCATTTATGTCATGAACTTTTGCTACTCCTGTTCAGAGATAGGAAGCCTGGTGATTTCAAAATAGATTAATCATATCTCTTAAGAAAAAACATAATTATGAAATTGGAAAACTTTTATATTCAATAATAATTTCACTCTCACAATATCCTCTGCAATTACATTAATGTAGGCGTATAATTAAAGGGCCACATCTGACCTGCAGTAATTGGGAGTATTGAAGGGCTTAAATGAGCTCCTATAGTATTGTGCTTTGGACACATTGTCCTGGGTGGGTGGAGGCAGCTGGCTTTCCCATCTAAAATATTTGAGAGAGTTAAGGAACTTCAGTTTACTCTTATCCCAGAATTATTTTATTTTTCATAAGAGAAGAAAAGTTGAGCATTAAATATTTATATTTGGGAGATCAATCAGGAATGTTAAACTCTAAAACTAAGGTTTAAATTATAATTTATGGAATTCTGTTTCATCTAGTTTTTCCAACATGTTAAAACCCTGTTTTGAATCATTCATACCACCATTTTTTCTCCATTAAAAAGTTTTAACTTTAAGATTACTTGCTACAAGGGGATCTTTGGAAAACCTTTTTGTTGAAATGCATACTTGAATTTCTGCAACTCAAATATCATCAGTACTCAAAAGGTAAGCTCCAAGAGGGTGACTATTTATATTTATTTATGCATTATTGCTTTTCAATATCTAGAATTATGTGTCTGACACATAGTAGAAATTTGATAAATATTTCTTGAATGACCACATGAGTAAATTAAAGATTCACAACTAAAAAATATTTATACTCATTCCTTTTTAACAACTTGCAGAAATGAGTAGACATCTTGTGAATGTGCATATGTGTATTTGTAATAACATGGTCAGCAACATACATTGTTTTACATGCATTTGCTGATTTCTGTGTCTTTTATTATGCTTTTGTTTCACATGAGTTGGTAAACTTTATTTAAAACTCTAAACTGGGGTACAATAGAAGTAAAGACGAATGAAAATAACTATAAAGACTTTAAACATTTTAAATTACTCTATTTTACCAATCCTTGTTTTTAGTTAAGTGTAATTTTGCTGGTATAATGAATTTTTAAGCAAATTTATGTTTAGAGGTAGATTGTAGCAGAGTGTTAATCTTTGAATAGATTGCCTTATGTACAAGGGATATTGGCTAAAGAAATACAAAACATCAGTAAAACCTAATGAAGAGCAAAACATTTGGAAAGCAATAGTGAGCCATTGTTGGATATAAATTTATTCTTCAGATAGATTTCATTCTTATCTTTATTTTTTTAATTAAAGACTTTCACTGTAACCTTCACTAAAGAACTTTCATAAAATAATCAATTGTTTGCATAAACACTGTGTAGATGGTAAGCCCTGTTCAGATGTGGCTATGTATAAGACATATAACTTGTACATGATTAAAATAAAAATACAAGAACAACAGCAAAATGCTGACATTTTTTTTTAATTCTACTATATCGTTAGTAAAAAGAAAATACAGGAAAATCTTCCCCCAATCTGTCTCAACAATCTAGAAAATAAAATCTCTAATGCTTGCATACCTTATTCTGTATCCCTTTCGAATGATCTCTGAGTGAAGTTTACTGTCTTCAAGTATTTATAAATTTAGTGATTTTTTTTCCCTCCATAAGGTGACTTCCTTGGGATAGTGATTTTTAGAGAGATTCTGCTTTGAAAATTTGTTTTAATTAGGAAGATTGCATAAAGCTAGTTATAGCCTTTCCAAAGAGACAGTGCCCTTTCTCTGTTGACAAAATGCAAACTTTAGGAAAGGGAATAATTTAGGAAGGCAGGAGAGGCTTTAATAAAGCCCTCTTTATTTGAGGGGGATAGACCAGGAGATGGAGAGATTGAAAGGTGACTTTCCGGAAGGCGGGAGCACGTTAAGATAGACAGCAGGGCTAACAGGTGACACTCTTGAGATTGCGTGAAGTTAATAGCACTGCAGTCTGTGTAGGGAGAGAGGTGAGCAGTAAAGGTAATGTCTGGAGCTGGAAAAGACAAATATTAGACTGAGTTAGCAGTTATTGTACTGGGCAAGTTCACCTAAATGGGAAAATGAGCCACTGAATGCAGGGACAGTCAGTTTAAGTTGTCTGTTTTGGAAATAATCATAAGATTCACTTACCAGCACCAAACGGGAAATAACTGTATGAGAACGAATATACTTGCAGTGATAAATTTTTATTATTACATATTAGTGCTAAATCTTCTATTGTTAAACACTCTATTATCGAAAAATAAGGAGATTGCAAAAGATCGTAAGTCATGGTTAGGTTTCCAGAAAGGAAAAGCTGCTTTTCCTATTTCCCTTGAGATCACTATTTTAATGGGAACATATATTTAACAAAATCCATGTTATGTTAATACATCAAGTGGCTTTCATTCCACTTTATAAAAGGTGTTAAATTTTTTAAAATGGATTTTGTGACAAAATAAAATTTCCGTCTACTTCAGGGGAATTTTCCTTGTAAGTCCTTGGTCATTGCAATCACTAAGAAATTGTAGCTATGTGTGATTACTGGGTTATGGTCTTTGTAAAGCATTAGAAAACAACTTTAAAGTCTTGTTTCAGGTTAAGTGTAGAAAAGCATTTTAAAAAGCCATAATAGTGAATATGAATAATTTTCTGTAGACTAGCATTAAATGCCTCTATAGCAGAAGTTACATTTTTTAGACATTGAGTTCAGAGTAGGTTTGTCAATAGGTTTGTCTAAAATAAGTGAAAAAGGTTTATTCTGAGTTAAGCATATGTGACCGTCAGGAGAGCCACACCCAAGAGGCCTTGAACCACTGTCTTGCTGAGGTTTTTCACAGTCTGGTTTTACACGTTTTAGGGAGGAAGGCTTACACTGGTTTGGCCTGAAAGAGCAGGAAATCTCCAAGCAGGGGATTATAGATTATAGGTACATTTAGAGATTCTTTGATTTGTAATTGACTAAAGAAATGAAGCTTATCTAAAGGCATGGAAGATTTTCAATTAAGGAAATCTGCTTATTATAGATAAGCCACAAAATATATACCCGGACTCAGGTGATCCGTTAAGTAAAATGATGAACTACAAATGCAGTTTAAACTTTGTCTAGTATGGCCTTAAGCTTGGTAAGGATTTTGTATCTCATTTTCACAAAAAAAACGGAAAAAGAAAAACAACACCAGTGGGGAGGGGGCATGGCCAGGCATCTCCAACTTCTCATCCCATGGTCAGCTACTCAGCAGTAGGATATTTCTGGGGTGCTCTTGGCCAAGAAGGGGTCCATCCAGTCAACTTGAAGGCTTAAGATTTTATTTAAGTTCACAGGTTGATGTTTCTGAATAAATTAACATGAGGCAAAATACAAAAATGTAGAAATCAAGACCCTAGTGAGTATTTCAAGCATTTTCTCTTTTTAAAGTGTGAGCGTACATGTTTTAGTTCAAGTTTGTGCTGCTACAGTTTTTGTGGAAGAAACATTCTTTGTGAAGAATTAACATATCGGAACGGACTACTGACCCCTAAGGACGTGGGATTGTTTTGGTCATTCAAGGCTGAATACTCTGCTAGAGTGAGAAGCTGATATCCAGGTATCCAGGCAGAGCAACTTGGAGGGAACAGGGGGAAAGAGGACAGGGCAGGAGCAGGAATGACAGGAAGCAAGGGGAAAGAGCAGGTGGAGGGCGGTGGAGGGCAGAGGAGGGTCGGGGAGGGCTGCAGAGCAGGGGCTGGAGGACAGAAGGCTGCAGGAACTTGATGGCGCTGTGATAGGGAGTTTGGACTTAAACCTAAGAGCATTGGAAAAGTAATTGCAAAGGTGAAATAATCAAATTAAACACATAAAAAATATCTCGTTTTAGTTGTGGAGAGGAGAACAGTATTGGAAGAGGAAGCTTCTGGAACTCTATCTCCCTTGTCTAGGATTGAGATGCTACTATTTGGACTAAGGAGGCTGATATGGGGGAAAGTGAATTTAAATAAAAGCTTTTTAGAAGTTGAAATGAAGAGGGCTTGGTCATGATTAGATATAGAAAATTATGAGAACTATTTAGCAAGGGAAGTGGAAATTTCTGAGTTATACAAACTGAAAGGGTGGTGGTGCCTTTCATTAGTAGAGAAAAAATTAATCTTTCCTACAAAGAAAAGTGCTTCCCCCAAATCCCCGAAGCAGCAAAATTCATGCCTTCTTTTTAGGAAATTAAAGGACTACTTTATCTATTTCAATTTCTAGGAAAGGAGTGAAAATAATTTTTCAATCCTTTTTTTTGAAAGGATGGAATTTTCTAGCTGTGCAAATTATCATTTGGCAATTAGCCACTTTTTCCCTAGACTTTTCTCTTAGTAACAGGCTTTGGACACTGTTAGCCAGAAATATTTATTCAGTTAAGAGTATTTGTTTCAATAAATAAGCCATTAAAATTGAAATAAGCTGATAGGAAGACATTTGGGAAGTTAACACTTTATCTCTAGAAGGATTAGCATAGGACCAGAAATGTGGGATAATTCTTCATTTAATGGAAGTTATATTCTGATATTAACTAAAGTCCGTTATATAAAAATCATATTATTTTAAGAGAAAAATTGAAAATTAAAATATAATAGTTTCTCCATCTTTTAAATATTTCTTTCGATTTTCTAAAAATTTTCAAAGATTGCAATGAACGGTATTCTGAGTCCAAGGTTTTAAATTATTAAAAGCTACAAGAAACTGATCACTCTCAAATTATCCTTCTCCCGCCTTCCCGTCCATTTCTTTCATTTACACATATACACACTCATACACCTGTACGTATTAACACAGAGACAACAGTTATATTTTCATCTCTAACACGCCTAAAAATTTCAAATTGATGAAATAAGATTCACTTGTCATGTTTCAGTGGACAGAGATAAACATGACTACAGGATATGCATTATGGCAGCTGTATTTTAGTGAAACATAAGTTTTACTTCTTTCTAGATTCATTAATTTAATGTCTTATAGGTTATCACTGCTGTGTAGATGAAAATAAATAAGATAAAAATTCTGTCCCTAAGAAGCTTGCAGAGTAATATAGACACATAAATATTACAATTATTAAACAGTGTCATAAATACAGAATAAAGTAATTAACAAAAGCATTGGGTCACAAATGAAAAAGAAACCAACTTATCAGAAGTAGTATAAATGCAGGGCTGTAACTGTAAGCCCAGAGCTGATGACAGGGCGGAGCAGAGCAGTGCATCAACTTGCCCTGTGTTCACGGGCTCTGTGCAACGTGCATTCCATTTGGACAGCACCCAAGAAAAAATGAGCTCTAGTTGTTTATTTCAATTTATCATTTCATCATTGCCATAGCTTTAGACGGGAATAGTGGTTTGGTTCACATTCCCATATCTCATGCTTTATCTTTAAGTGCTTTGCTATCTAATCTCATTTCCCACTGATTTCACTGTAGCAGATTTTTTACTGTCCAAGGGAGAAGGAGAAAACACAGTAACTTGTTCAAAGAGCTGGTTCTCGTGATGATATCCTCTATGTTCCCTGAAGATTGGGGACTAGCAATAAGAAATGTGTGAACAGTGGTTTTATACTCTATATTTAATTTCAGCCATAAATTCATCATGGACAGAAAGGGAATTTCATGGAGTAAAAAGTATCATAAAATGATAGTTACCACCTACTGAATGACTGCACGGTGCCTGGGATAATATGTACACACACACACACACAGAGCTGTGTGTTCTCACAGCAAACTGTTGTAGGAGGTATAATCATTCTAGCTTTATTTTAAAACTTAGTCTGGGAAAAGTTAACTTCCCCAAGGTCCCATGCCTGGTCCAAAGTTAAATCAAGTAAGTCCCTTTTCACTGTAGTTGTCTTTTTATTTCCTTTTTACTTTTTAGAAGAACAAAAAATCTTATGGAAAATTTCTCTTACAGAACTAATGATTATTTAAAAATCAATAATAATGGTTAAAAGCAACATTGAATAGGGTAAGAATCAGTTTGTCTGCCTTAATGTCTGATAAAACAGGAAATACAATGTTTTTGTCTTCAAACAAATTTCTGCTCTGATTAACATGACATGCTTTGCCTGCTCTATTGTTTTACATCATGGAAGAAAGAAAACAGTGAGTTGTATTCAAGCCAGAAAAGTCCCAAGGTTATTCGACCAAAAATTCAAATGTTGTTACCTTTCATTTCAATTAGTAGCAGGAAAATTGCTGTTATAAAGTGTTGTGTGTTTTTCTCTATTTTTGTTTCCATTTATTATTATTTTTATAAGTTACTTGATTCACATGGTTATGTTTGTCTGAGAATTCTTTTCAACTGTAACAGTACAGTTTACCTTAAAGCAGAACATGGAGTTGAATAGGGGTTTGTTTTCTAGATTTTATACAATAGAACTCAGTGAGACAGCTGGGACGCTGGGGTAAGATCTTTTATGTTGCCAAAGATTGTTAGAAATTTAAAAGTAGATTTGGCTTTCATAAACAAAATGAACATGAAGAACTCAATATTTGAATTTAGCCTTCTTCTACAATATGTTATACTTTTTTTTTCTTTTTCCATTTCAACATTTGAATAGCAAAGTAATTATCTCGAGGCTGTTTTTATGTGTTCTACCATTTAGCAAATGGAAGTGTATTCAAAGAGGATGGAGGAAAAGGTTGGATTTTGTTTTCCCTCCATGTCCAATTATGCTTGTATTGTTATTGTTCATTATTTCAAAGCGGGCCCAGAGAATCTGAATCTTATTGGCTACCTGTTTAAATTAAACATTTTTATGAAACCAGAAAAGATAATTCTGAATGGCGATTGTATCAAGAAAATGATCATGGGGGGGGCAGTATGTGGGACTGAAGTGGCTACTCTGCCGTGGTACATGTTGAAATGTTTACAAATCATTCCTGTGCTGAAACGCAAGCCTCGTTCCCATTAAAAGAGGTGCATTTAATAATGATATTCTGATATTCTGATCATAATTGTTTTAATGAATCATCAAATTTCCTAAGACAAAGAGATCCTAGAGAATTTAACTTGGGTGGCTGAATAATTAAAACATGAATCAACTAGTATTTTATGGTATGCTCCCTTGTTTTAAAGACCGATGATTAGGGGAAAAAGCTATAATTAATTTTATATGTTAAATATACAATTTCATCATTTACGTTAGTGGAATTCAATATTGAATTTACTGGGCATATCAAAACTTTAGACCCATTGAAGATCTCCAGGATGATATACCCTATTTCACCACAATCCATTGAGGCTCACTGAATTTGTACAGAGTATTGTCCTTCAGAGGAACACATCTTCTTTCAAGCTGATCAATCTACAATTTGTTGTGGACTTTCAACTACGTGGACTAGTCCTTGTTGTTATGCTGTTTTCCCCACTGTGTTACTAAAAAGTTCTTCTTACTCTTTAATACTTTCTCCTCAGCCACTAAGGAGAGGAATGTTTTGCCTCTTGTGTTCCACCGTGGTCTATCTGTACCACCGAGAAAGCACACATTACTATGTTGTGATTCTCTTCTGGTTATCAGGTCGATTCTTCTGCTTAATCTGAAAGTTTCTTGACAGGTAGAATCTGGATAGATGTAGTATTTGTATGAAAGTGTCTAGCAAATGGCTCTTTTCTGGTTATTTAAATGATGAGATTCAATGTTGGTGGTTTTACATAAAGTGAATAAATTGGAACATGTACCACTCAATGAATTTCTTAAAATAATATATCCATATAGCCACTACCTAGATCCAATGATAGAATCTTGTTAGCATTCTAGAAGCTTCCTTCATGACTTCTTCCTGTCAGGACTGCTCTATGCAAAGGGGAACTCTATTCTGAGTCTACCATGAGTACGTTTTCTTCTTTAGAGTTTATTATAAATGGGATCATGTAGAATGGATTATTTTATGCCAAGTCCTTTCAGCTTAGCATTTTGTTAATGAGATCCATCTATTCATAGCAATAGTTCATTCATTTGCCATGGTAACTATGACAAAATTTATGTGTGAATTTTTAGTTTATAGGCAATGGATACGTTTCATTTTGAGCTGTTAGAAATAATGTTGCAATGATAACTCTTATGGGTAGTGATTTTCCTTTGTGGTTTTAAGTTGTATTTTCTTCACAACTGATGATGTAAGAACATTCCACATGATTATTGATCGTGTGACTATTATCTTTCATGAAGTACATTGTCAAGTCTTTTTAGCATATTCCTTAAAAATCACATTGTTGACATTCTCTTGTCAATTTTTGACTTTATAAATTCTCAGTGGATATACATATGGTTAATAACTTCTCATATGTTATTATTTACATTTTCATTCTGTTGATAATATCTTCTCATGAACAGAAATCCTTAGGTTTAATAACGTTCTATTTTTTGAATAATTTACTTTATGCTTATTGTTTGGTATGCCGTTTAGAAAGTCTTTGCTTGTGCAATATAATGAATGATTTTTCTTAATTAAAATTCAGGGGCATTATTGTTTTGCCTCATAAATTTAGGTGAACACTGAATTTGGGACTGAATTTTTTAAGCAAGTTCCATATGATTCCATGAGGATATATGATTGAGTTAGGAACTTTTACTGAAAAAGAGAAAAACAGTCATAAGTCAGTCGCACAGAGATGTGGGCCTGTGTTCGTTCCCTTTTTCTCTTCCATTATTCTATTTGTCTGTCCTTGTGTCAATAACTTCTTGTCTTAAATACTGTGGTTTTTTATCATTTTCATGTCCAGCAACATCTGTATCTTCTCTATCTATATCTTCTATATCCATTAGTTTTAAAGATTTTCTTGACTGGTTTTCTTTGGATCTTGGTGTTTCCAAATTAATGTTAGAATCAACTCATCAATTTCCAAAACTTTCCTGTAAACTTGTGAGTTTTTCACTGGGATTACTGAGTACATAGTTTGATTTGGGCACAAGTGGCATCTTCAGAATATCGAGATTTCTAAGCCATTAGCAGACATAATATAGTCCCACATTTATTTAGATACTTTTTAGTTTTTCATCATTATATATTGCAGTTTATAGAATATAAGTTCACCCATCTTCTGTATAGCTCTAGCTATTTTGATGCATATGATGCTGTGATAAAATTGTATTGGTTTTAAAAATTCAATTTTTTGGTGTCAGCATTTGGTTCTAAAATATAAACATGCACATAATTGGGTGTATGTGACATATTTACTTTCTATCTGGTGACTTTACTAAAAAATCACTCGCTAGTTCTAGTAGTTTGTGAACTGATTTGAATTTCAACATACATTATCATATTGCACAAAATGAGAGTTTCATTGATTTAAGTCTTTATTTATTTTTACTTCTTTTTCTTGTCATATTTTAGTGACTAGAGCTCTCCTCTTGTATAATAACAACCAGTAGTAGCATTAGCTGTCACTTCCTTTTCATTACTAATTTCAGGGGGAAGGTTATCAATAATTCACCATTAAGAATTATTACTTTAGATTTGCTGCAATAAACTATTGTCACATCAGTTATTTCCTCTTCTACTTTTAGTTTGTTACCTTTTCCTTAAATTGTAAACTGGTTCTGAATTGTATCAAATGCATTTTATTCATTTATTGTGTTTATATTTTATTTCATTAATTTGGTTTATCAAGTGAATCGCAATGATTGAAAATCAAATGCTAAACAAAATTTATATTCCAAGTTAATATATAAATTTTGTGATATAATACACTTTTTAATTACTAGATTTTTCTTGCTGAAATTTCTGCTGGAGTTTTCATCTGTAGGATAATAGTGAGAGAGATTTGTCATGAAGTCCTGATTATGTCTTGGCATCAAGGATTTTTTGACCTTATAGAATGAATTGAGATGTATTCATTTTTTTCTTTTAGCTGGAAAAGTTTATGAAAAGTTGATGTTATTTTTTCCTGATATGAAATAGGTTATTACTAAAGTCTTTCTAAATAATCTTTGCTGGGTTTCATAGACTTTTTTTTCTTTTTAATACTCTTCATTCATTCACTTATACATTCATTCATACAATACGCTTATATGTAACGTCTAGGGGTGAGCAGGAACAAACATGGTCCTTTTCTATATTGAGTTCACAGCTTAGTGGGTACAGAACATAGAGTAATTAAATGATTCTAAAACATAGACCAAACTCTGCTTAACCTTTCTGAAGGATGAATACCCATGTGCAGAGACCACAGAAGGGGCGCTTAACCTACAACGGATTTATGAAGACTTCGTGAAGTTAGAATGCTGCAGATTAGGGGGAATGCCTGCCTGGTGCTGTCATTTTCTAGATTTAATAGATGATGTCCCAAAAGAAAAGAGTCTGGCAAATTCATGTCCTTCATGCTACCCAAAAACCTGGCACAAAAACTACATACTTAAAGTCAAAAAAGAAAAGCACTGATGCTATACAAGTGTCACTAGGCCCCTCAGAGCAATGCCTGGAAATGACGAGTGGCAGCTTGTTGTAAGTTGAGTGTGGCCATATTTTCTCTTCATTTTCTACTTGCTGGCAGGTATTTAACTTTGCATTTTTCAGCATGCCATATTTTATAAATTTTTCTTTAATTATTTTCATAATATAGTATTTTAATTACTATTCTTATTCTGTACTTTTGTTGGAGCACACAATTACAATCCCTTTTCTAATGTGGTCATTGGACTGCTTGAAGTTCTTCTCAATAATGCAAAATATTGATTTTTGTTCTACCTAGAACATGAGACCATGCCACAGGGATCCACAGAATAATGCACCCCATGTGTTGCGAAGTTCCCTTTCTCTTTTTCCTGCCTTCTTCCTTCCTTTCTAGGGATAAACAAAGTTTTAAGAACTTTCCTAGGGATAAAAAAATCTGTATTATGTGATTAGTAACTGAAATAAATTATCTTAAATTTTAAAACACATAACATTTTGAGCAAAGCATGTTCCAACATAAAAATATACAGAATTGAATGTAATGAAAGTACTGTAACCTGTCAAATATTTGTGAGGCAGCTATAGCAGCGAAGAGAAGGAAATTTATGCACTAAATTCTCAGTTTAAAAATGAGAAAATTTCTCGGCCATGTGATGTGGCTCATACTTGTAATTCCAGCATTTTGGGAGATTGAGGCAAGAGGATCACTTCAGGTGCAGAGCTCGAGACCAGCCTGGGCATCATAACAAGAGCCTATCTCTACAGAAAATGAAAACTTGAGCCCAGATGTTGAAGACTGCAGTGAGGCATAATCATGCCATTGTACTCCAGCCTGGGCTATAGAGCAAGAAAAAGAAAGAAAGAGAGAGAGAGAGAGAGGAGGGAGGGAAGGAAGGGAAGGGAAGAGAAAGGAAGGAAGGAAGGAAGGAAGAAAGGAAGGAAGGAAGGAAGGAAGGAAGGAAGGAAGGAAGGAAGGAAGGAAGAAAGAAAAGAAGGGAGGGCAGGAGGCAGGGAGGGAGGAGAAATAAAGAAAAAAAGTTCTCAAAAAGATAATCTAAATTCCTATCTCAAGTAATTATTTTAAAAATAGCAAATAAAGCCATGTTTAAATATTTCTATCATGGTAATGTCCATTCAATATCCCCCAAAATAGCAAATAAAGCCATGTTTAAATATGTCTATCATGGTAATGTCCATTCAATATCCCAAAAAAAATTAACTTTTTTTTTTTGCGTTTTTTTCCCCTTAAATCTGATCTTTCTTTTTTCCAGAGAAAACTTAATTTCTCTTCATCTTGCCTAGATTCTATCTATAGCTTTTGATTAGCCAATAATCTTATGATTTGTGGGAGATGGGCTTTTAAGAGATTTTTTTCGTTTGGTATTATTTATATTTTAAAAGGATAAATTTTACTTTGGCACCAGCATGGCCCTTGCTATTTACACTGAAAGTTGTATTCTAGAAAATACACATAAAGTTTAACAAACAATATCACACATGTTTTATATAAATAATTTTTGCTTTAATAAGTTCTATAGTGACTGAAGTGATATATTTGGAAATATTCAAAGGTAGAGCTAATAAGTCTAAATATCTTATGAAATTTCTGCTTTTGAATCCAACTCTTCCTCTTATTTTTTTGATATAGTTTAGAGGTTAGCCAATTTGGGTTATTAATTCAAAGAATGCATTGGTTGGCAAAATGAAATAGACTTTAAGAATACATCTCATTTTGACTAGATATTTATAATGGCTTTTCCAAAATAAATATGACAATCTTCAGATAGCACTCTTCAAATTTTATTATAAAGCCTGAGAAAACTTCCCAGCCAGCTAAGACAGAGTTGTTTGGCAGCTATGAACATTCCAGCAAATGGGTGTGGGAAAATATCACTGAATAATACCGACATTAAGGAGCTTTCTCTTGTTCACCACAAAATGTAACCAGATCTGTAAAGTTCTGACTTAGTCTCATGCATTCTTTAAGAGTAAGTATAGAAAGGCTAAAAAGACTTAGGAGATGCATAGAAAAATTGGGGATAGGTTTGTGGTTTTGTTCCCAGGAACCTTGAAATGCACATAAACATTGGTAAATGTTGATGGATTCCATATTTTAAAAATATGTATTTTTAACAAATAAGTAGCAATTAATTTTTGAAGCCTGAACAGAAGACAAGAAAAACCTGATCTCAGATGGAATAACACTCCCCCGCCTAAGCACCACTAATTGGTAGTGGAATTGTGATAGAAATTATTTCATAAAGTGGACCACTCACATTATAAGTTAATGATGATTATAATTTCAAATTGTTTTCTATATGCTCTTATTTTAATTTCTTTTAGCTAACTTTTGTGGAGAGGATTATATGGTAATTTTTGATCTGTAATGAGGTTATACAAGATAGTGGTTACATAATACATATATTTCAGGTTCAGAGTCACCTGCCCAGTTATGGAAAGGGATAGAACTTTTGACATTACCAGTTTTGTTCAATGTTCATTCCAATAAAAGGAACTCTGCCTTTTAGCCACCTGGAAATAGTGCTAAGAGTATTCTTAGATAAAAGTAAAATTTGCTGGTGCTCTATACTTCTAGCACAGTGAATACTAATTTCATTTTTGGCTTAAGGTATTCAGAAATATTTATTTGGCTTATTTATTTGGCACTATTAAGATGGATTAAATTGCATATAAAAATTGGGATAGTTTTTGGTTTCAATCACTAAAACCTTGAAATTAATATTAATATTTTAAAATGCTGATGAATTCAACAAATGTTAGGTTTTAAAATAAATAGGTAATAAGTAGTATAAATTTTATATGTATTATTATGAGAAATATTTTTATCCTAAAAAACTCAAATCTTAGATAACATCATTTTATGTCTCACAATTTGTACACTGGTAAGAAATTTCAACAATATTATTAAGTAGAACCTCCTTGAACTTGTTTGGTTTCCCAAGTACTATATAAATAAAGTATCCACCAAGAAATCTAAATTGTCTGAACCTGAATTTGTACTTGGAAGGCACATTACTGTAAAGGCTTCAAGTTGATGAGATTTCCAGACAACAGGAATTTTATTTTTCCAAAACACATTGTAAATGATACATTGACACTTTATAAAATAGATTAAAAATTTGGAATGTCTCCTTTTTCCTTTATTCATATCCCAAAGAGGTCAGACCAATCACTTTCTATCTCTCACCTAAGGTTGTTGTTACAATGTAATTTTTATTTATTTATTTATTTATTTATTTATTTTTTATTTTTTTAAATATATGTATTTTATTATTCTTCATTACATTATTTCCCGCCCCACCCCTCCGTGGTAAGACAGAATTGATTTACAGAAAAGAATACAGAAAACACCAAAGCTCCTGGTAGAGGGAGAGATTTCAAGTGGAGAGAGAGATGCTCTCTCCGTTCCTCTCCCGGTCTTTCCCCGTCTCCTC